>JAMKPZ010003998.1:0-24575 GCA_024699675.1 Amphibolis antarctica | reverse complement strand
GTATCCATTTGGTGATCTTCAAGGTATAATTTACTTGGAAAGAACTTGGTTGTGTAATTTAATAGTTTTGCATATTAGTTTTTATTGTAATGCATGTAGTTGTAGTTACATTGTACTTTTTAATTCCTAATGTAGAAATTAGTGTAATAGTTAATGGTAGGATTTTATTTACATTGCAACTAACCTTTTCAATTAGTATAAATTGAGTTTTACGAATGGTTATGGAATATGTGAATACGTGAATATGATTTTGTTTTGTGTGAATGTTGTGTATTTGTACATAAAGTTTTATAGCCATGGTGTTTTGTAAAGTTTTGTTTCTTGCGTTTTATTGATTGATATCGGAATTTATGAAAATTACTAGTTCCTTGTGGATCGACTCGTACTTGCATGTTACCTACAATGGACACTGTGCGCTTGCGGAGTTTATAAATTTTAAAACGAACGGGTGTTTATTTTGACAACCTCAAAATCCCGTACAGTAACCCTCCTCATCCAACTGACTAATGGAAATTAAACTTCTCTTTAGGTTAGGAACATATTTGACTTCCTTCAATTTTCAAGATCTGTTGCAGTTGGTTTTTATCACAACATCACCCTTCCCTTAGATGTCCAATTTTCTACCATCTCCAACTTATGTTGAACCTTTCTTTGATTTATCAAGGTTCAGCAACTATCCCTGACGGCTTGTTGAATGAAATGAGGATCTAGAGTCCATCCACTAGGAATTTACAGGACTCTTAACATTGCACACCAAGGCTTCAGCAATTTCTTCACAAGTTGCATTTGCAAAACCCTCTCCTTGGGCTTTCTATGCCTTGCAATGTCTACGGATGTGGCTTATCTCATCATAGTTCCAGCAAACAAAACCCTTGTGGAATCTCCCACTGGACTTACTTCTACCATGAAAAGATCTACCACTTCTGTGTTGTGCCCTATCCCTTTCTTCAACATTCAAAGTAGCATTTGATGTGCTCGCCTCTCCACTATCCCTCCTTTGAATATCTTCATTCAGGATTAGACTTTTGATGTTTTCATATTACAGTTTCTTATGCTATAGAGAATTGCTCACTTTGGTGACTATTTTCAACCAACTCTCACGTAATGACGACAATAAAATTAGTGTTTTCACTTTGTCGTCAAAGTTGATATCAATTGAGCTCAGCTTAGTGATGACGGCATGGCGTTCACTTCGTTGATATGATTAGGCACACTCCCACCCTCATTCATCTTCAAATTGAAGAGTCTGTGCATCAAATGTACCTTATTAGGTGCAGACAGCTATTTGTACATATTTGACAACACTCTCATGAGTCCTGTGGTTGTCTTCTCTTGAGTAATGTTAAACACAACATTCCTCGCCAAACACAGCCTAATTAAACCCAATGCCTTCCTATCAAGAAACTCCCACTCACCTAGTTCCATTCCTTCTGGTTTTCTTCCAAATAATGGCTCGTGTAGGTTCCTTTGATATAGAAGATTTTTCATTTGCATCCTCCAAAATCCGAAGTCAATTCCATCGAACTTTTCGACTTGAATCTTGCTTTCTTGCATTGCCATTTCTCTTCTTCTTCCAAAAAATGTGCGACACCACTAGGATTGAACCTTACCCTCTAATACTAGTTGTTGAGAGGCAGACAAACCTTCTTCTTGAAGTTCGTGCCCTCACCAAAATGCTCATGTGGAAGTACTCTCAGTCGCACACAAGAAGGAATCAATAAAATGAGGAAACAAGGAAGGAACATGCAAATTTACATGGTTCGGTAACATGCTTACTCCACGGGTAATGACTTTCTTTTGTTGTTATTCGCTTAGTTTGGCATACATTTACAATGTACAACACACTTGTAACCCTAATCTACTAAGGTTATATAGTACAAATATACATCATGTTGGTTACAACAAAAAAACACAAGTCTAGACATGACAGACCTAGACCGTCTAGAATAGTACCAATTGGACGTTCTCCTTAGAAGGTTTGGCCTAAACGTTACGCCCTCTGTGTCCTGTATAGCTTCAACATGATGCTTCCTGTGTTGGGTATGGTTGGAGCTCTAGTCTACCTAGATGCTACACCCTCTGTGTCTTGTCTGACTTAAACATTTTGAATCTTGCGTTCTATCTATTGGCACCTGATGCTAGCCTAAATGTTCTGGACCTTACGTCCTGTATAGCGTCAACTTGACGCCCTCCATGTCTAGACTAGCATTAACCTTTTGCCTTTACTATTTAGTCTGTCCTTCAACTATGCTTCTTTTGCAACTCTCTTGATATGAACTCCAGGCCATCTCTAGCTTAACCAAAACGGATATCCGAATGGTTGTTTGAACCATTCTTCATTTTCCATTGTCTCAACATACCAGCACCAAAATAGATATCCAAATAGTTCTCTGTTTTTCTTTTGTTCAGTACTCCAGCATAGAAACATATATCCAAATTGATCAAAATAGATGCTTGAATTTCTTAGTCTAGATTCACTACACCAAGGTAGTCTCCGCACACAGCCCTAACACATGTTGAAGACGTCCAATGATTGACTGTTGAATTCAATTTTTTGTTAAGTCATTTTTTGATAATTTGTCTTTTTAGGTAAAATGTAATTAGGTCGTAGACGTGGTTAAACTTTCTCTTATTCAATACATCATTACTTTTCAAAAAATAATTTGAGTTGTATTTTAGCCAGCACGAAATAGCTTTTATATTTTACAATAAATAAAGATCTTATTGTAAGGCTTACCATAGTTATTTTATTTTATTTTATTTTTCTCAATGATTATATGTAATGTAAATAGTTTATAATAATAAATATAGTAAAAAATTCTTATTACAATATATATGTTTTGACATTTCTTAATTAATGGTAAATTGTTCATTTTATGTTATTACTTGTATAATTTGTATAAATTGGTTGTAGCTTAGTGGTTTGGATTAATTAGTGTTAACAAATGGTTTTACAAATATTACCTTTAACATTATACAATAACATGCAATATTATATTAAACTTTTATTAAAATTTAAAAATATTTTTTATAAAACCATGTTGAAGAGGTCCGACATATATAGTCCATTGACACCTTTAGCTTCCACACGATAGGCTCTAAATATATTTATCTCAAAATTAATTAGCAATAAATGAAAGAATTCATATATTAATTAGATCTAGTTTATTTCTTATATTTATTAATATAAGTCTATTTTAATAATTTTCCTTTATTGTGGTTTATTTTTATGCTTATGAGTGTTCACACGTGGATGTATATGAATTGGTTTTAGTATCGCATTAAAATTTTATATTAAAATTAATTGATAACGAGTGGAAGAGTTCTTTTCATATATTAAATTTAGTTTATTTTTTATATTTATTAACATAAACAATAAAAGATAATTGAGTAATTAATTGGTGTTTAATTAACTTATCCAAAAAATTAGTGTTCAATTAGAATAATTATAAAATACTAATATCACGAAAAAAATTAACAACATATTATTATTATTTTTAATAATGGATGGTTGTCCATCTGTAACATGTTGTCGTCTCCATTTCTTGCATTAGTACATGCTTTGACGTTTTGAGTTCTAAACTAAAACTTGGAAGGTAAGAATTGTTGTTTCGTCTAGAAGTGAGCTTTCTCCTACTTTTTCAAGGAGATTTCAATTATTGGATATCACGGTGGTGAATTGAATTAAGGTTTTGTTCGTTTTACATTTAACTTTAATTTTACATACATTTTTAATATCATTATTACTATATAAATTTTAATATATAAATTTTTATCATCTTAATTATTATATAATTTTAACTTCATTTATTTTATTAACTTTAATTTAAATTCTATTAAACTTTCGAAACAAACTGAAACTCGAAAATGAAGTCCGCTATTAGATTTACTTCTTTCTCTTGGACAAGTCAAAATTGAGTAATTAATGTTCGGTACTACGATAAAATAGTAATTAATATTATAAAAAATTAAAAATATAATAATAATAATATTATTATTAATAATAGACTGATATCGTCTATAATTAATATATTATCTTCACCATTTCTTTAATTTGAAAATTTATTTGGTAACAATGTATTTTAATTTTAAACACGATATAAAATTAAAAGTTGAATTTTATTATTAAATAAAGTTAAATTTTATAATAAATTATAAAATAAAATTTATATAAAATTAAAATTAAAGTTAAAAAATTATTTCCAGGTACGACGCGGCTGGACATGCGTAACATCAGGAAAACCGGCATGGCTACAGCTGGCGTACACATGACCAACTTTTGCGTCAAACTACATTCATTGACTTCATTAACTTTCGTTGATTTAGTATTTTTAATGGAAATAAAATTACTGGACCTTACTTACATATTGATTGACTTTGACTTGCAGCCCAAACCCAGCGTTTATAAATAGCCGCTCTTCCGATACGTGCTTCTCTGCGGAGCACCGATCGATCGAGTACGCAGGCACATACGCGCACTCTACTTTCTCTGTGTCTCTCTCTCTGTCTGTCTGTCTGTCTCTGTGAGTGATTGCAATGGCTGGCATCTCTGTGACCGGTCAGGTGCCATCGGCGGCTCCATCCGGACAATGGACTACCGGACTATTCGATTGCTTCGATGACTTCTCCAACTGTAGGTTGTCTATTTTAAGTTTCGTTGGATTTTAATTTCTTTTAATTTTTAAAATTACTTTTAAAATTTATTTATATATATATATATAATTAGATGAAAATGAGTTATTGAGAATTTATTTCTTATTCAAAATTAAATTGAATAGAATTAAATTTAATGAAGAAATATTTGTACACATCGTAGAATTGAATAGAATTTAAAATTTTAGTATTTGTGTATATAATGGAATTGGACAAAATTGAATTCATTTTTTATTTTTAAAATAGTAAAAATTTAATATATTTTAAAATTTAACTATTAACTTTTTAAGAAATGCAAAAGGTATAAGATATCCCATGAAAGGGAGGCGGTGGAGAGATTTCGCTCAATTTACAAAGGAGAGATTGAAATTGAATTTCGAACCCTTCTTTTAAATGAATTCTGTGAGAAAATTGAAAGATCATTTGAGAAGATACATACAAACACTTATATTAGATAAAATTGAATTCGTTCTAATTCAATTCTCCTTAATTTCGTCTACACAAACCCATATTTAGTGTCATTATTACTATTCAGATTTTAATATATAAACTTCACCTAAATTACTATGTAATTCCAATTTCATTTGTGAAATCAACTCTAGCTTTAACTTTATTTAATTCATGAAGTCGAAAAAAATTATTTCCAAACACAAGCTTAGAGTGGTATCTTATACAGCACTGTGCCAAAAAATCTCCGACTTAATTATTAAAATGTTTTCTGATAATCTCCGTTAACCAGCTTCCTCTCCTCTTGTTGTAGGTTGCATAACCTTATGGTGCCCATGCATTACCTTCGGTCGGATCGCGGAGATCGTTGACAAGGGATCCACCAGTGAGTAGACCTTTCCTCTTCCTAGCTCGATCGGAGATCTCAATCCAAACACCCCCCCACAAGACACACGTTCACACTTAACCATCGATCTTTCTCCGAGCTAGCTAGCTAGCTAAACAATTTGTATGCAGCATGTGGCGTGAGCGGTTCACTCTACTGTCTGATCGCCTGCATCACTGGCTGCCAATTCATCTACACTTGCTTCTACCGCACAAAGCTGAGGGCGCAGTACTCGTTGCCGGAAGACCCCTGCCACGACTGCCTCGTCCACTGCTGCTGTCACGAGTGCGCGTTATGCCAGGAGTACCGCGAGCTGCGCAACCGTGGCTTCCACATGTCCGTTGGTGAGTGACGATGATCAGGCTCTTAATTATTTACGTGCGATGGTGAGACCGATCGATGTGTGAGCATTCATTCGTCCGTTTTACGTACGTACTTCCTTCTGATCGACTTCATTAGGTTGGGACGACAACATGGAGAGGATGGCGGTCCAGCGCCAGGGCACGAACGTGCCTCCGCACGTGCACGGTGGCATGACCCGGTAGGAGCCGCACCGCACCACGTGCCGTCCTGTGCCCGCTCTGCGTATATACGTCACGTGCATGCGTTGGATGATGGAAATAACTTAACCTCGTTTAATCGTTATGTTGTCAGTAAAATTATTTGCATTTCTCAAAAGCATTTGTGTTGTTACGTATGATGCAAAGTCTGCTATCTGCTGTACTACTACAAGTTCCAAAATGAAAAGTCATTTGCTTACCATTTCAATCCCTGTGCCAAAGATTAGCTTTAGATTCATAAACGTAAATCGTGCAAAAATTTTGACTTTTCAAGTAACCTTGTTGAAAGCAAAATAATCAGTACTCGCGGACAAAAAAAAAGTTGATATTTTGTTTTTTTTTAAAAGTTATTACATTAAGAAAATTGAATCTGAGATTATAAGATTTTAATTAGAGGATCCTTAATTATTAAGATATCATTTTAAGTTTCGTTTGGTAATGATATATTTTAATCCTAATAATGATAGAAATGTAAAGTTAAGAGTAGTAAAATAAATAGATTGTAGCTATATAGGAAATTATGATATAAAAATTTATATAATAATAACATGACACATAAAAATTTACAGTTACCATTTTGTCGATAAATGAAACTTTAGATGTCATTTGTGGAATTTATGAAAATTGAATTGAAATAAGTTTAATTTTTATCGATTACTACTGATAGAATTGAATTTAATTTATTTTTGTTGATATTATTTATTTTTTATGATAGAAATAAAATTTAAGTTTGTAAAATCTAAATCGTTTAAAATTTAACCAATTCAAGTTTCTTTACCTACTTCTATTTTAACTACAAATTTTTTAAAATTCATTCAATTCTAATAGATATATAAATATCTCTACGTTAAATTTATTTTCTTTTAATAATTTAATTTTATTAAAAAAATAAATTCTTATTAATTTATTTCAAACTAATTTTATATCACCAGTCGTAAAAGTTGATATTTTGTTGGAACACGGGAACAGTGAAATTAGCACTTGTTTAGTTGTTTGTGCGTGAGGCTGAGGCCATTCTTCCCCCACGTGTCCACTCTCCGTGAAATTGTGGCGGAAAATACCCAAGGCAGGCCCCGCGGTCGTATGTTCGTTCGATTCCGTCCTGCGGCCGTCCGACTCTCGCACGAACGGACGGCTGTGTCGGAAGGAGCAGGGGAGGGAAGGCATGGCGACCGCCGTATGCGGGAGGATCGCTCTCTCCCCCGCCCAGCTTCTCAACCCTAGTGGTAAATCAGGTCCGTATTTCTACCTTTTCTTTCAAATATGGGGTTTGTGTGCGTAGAAATGATGTGAAACAGTGAAAGGAAATAGGAGATGTGAAAGTAGTTAGTCACCGGAAGAATTCCTCCACGATTCGCATGGAATGGGGGATTTTGAGTAATCAGCATGTGTCCGTTCTCGAATTCAGGCTTGTGTTGATTTCTTGTTGTACTCGAGTGTGAGAGCGGGGTTGGGGGGAAGAGCTTTTACTGCTACTAGTTTTGTATTTAACAATAATCATGTGAAAATTTATGGCTTTCGCTTCATTCTTCCTACAAAGTTGATCTCTCAAGCATCAGCCTTCTCCTATATATTCTGTTCTCCTTCTGGACCTTGTGCCGAGTGGTTGGTGCCTTCAATATTAGTCAGAATCCCTATCAAAACTTACAAAAACAACAAGAAGCTAAATCTCGGCCTTTTGAACTGTTTTGGATCGAAAATGACAAATAATATTAATCTGAAACTAAGAAGTTATTAAAGTTGCCACAAAACTTGATATGAATGCTGAAGTCAATAGCGTGGAAAACCAAGGGCACACTCAATTGGGTATAATCTAAGAGTAGGAAACGCTGATGATGCTTGTACATGTGAAACAAGTAATATGTATATTGTGGTGTACAATGCGATAACCTGAAAGGATTCTTTATTTTTATCCACTCTGTTTTTGCTTTTGTTTTTTCAATTGGAAGAGTGCTGTTTCATTGCCAGGCTTCTCCTTTCTACAATAACTAAATATAAAATTTTCATAACCTTAAAGACATTTTTGTAACAGAAGCAGGGGCATGCAACTTGTGTCAACAGTACTTGCTTTATAGAGGCGTTCAGGATAGAAGAGGAATTGGAATTAACACATTTTTTTTAATCTTAAAAATTGAATACTAAGTTACAATTCAAACATGTTCGAGATGCACTGTAAAGATTTACTTGCCTGTCTGTTTCACTTTATCAATCATTTCGGATATCTTTCACCCTGTCTATTTATGATACACTTGGATATTTATGCAAATAGAATTGGGTCCATTACTTCACCTTGATTTCATTAAAGATTCTTTGTCCTGTGTCTATGAGGAACCAGTCAACTAGCTTAGGATGTAATTGGATAATTCTATATCATTCTTTAGTGTAATATGGACTTATATGAGTTGAACATTTTTGTAAAAAATGGCCGTTTTCAAACACTCTTTAAATCTTTTTCATCTCAATCTGTTTTTTATTGGAAAAAATGGGAAAAATGGTTTGCAGAAAATGTCTGTTTCTGTTTAAACAGTCATCTTTCATTTTCTTGACAAAAATCGCTATTTTTTAGATTTTTGGCCATTTAATCAATTCTTTCATCCATCTACTTCTTATTCACTTAGATGAGTCCCCTCTATCCAACACATGCCATGACGTCGTCATAATTCCCTACTTGTCGTCCCTCAAGGAAAAAATTAATTTGTTTAGATTTGGTCATTTGAGCTATTTGGGGTGTTTTCATCAATATAATTTCAGTAGTTTTTTTATTTTTTGTTTATAACTTCAATTGTATTTTTCATATATTGATTTATGATTTGAATTTAAGTATTTAATCATGAATGACAAATACACCAAATAAAAATATGTTTGTATTAGATGTAATTGAATTATAATTTATCATATTCAATTATTTTTATGTTTGATACTTCTATATTTGTAAATATATTTATATAGTAAAACTTGTGCCACAATCTTATAATGTAAGGTTAGCTACATGAATCTTTTTTTCCATGTATTTGTATCTGTAGTCAAATCTTTGGTTAATAAAAAAAAAATCTTTGGTTAATAAAAATATATTTATATTTATTTATTTATTTTTTATTCGTACTATTTTATCAAGAAATGACCATTTGACCCCCATTTTTAAGAAAGCATTCAATATGTATGTCCATTCTCCCTTTTTTTACAACATTCATACTTGGAAAAACATTATCCTTTACAAATAGTGTGTCTAACATCATAATTTGAAAATGATTGCTATAATCCTTTCATATAAATGTAAAATCTTAGCAAAAGCTTTGGTGCTGGAGAATTAAATCAACATCCATGTGAGCAATTGATGGGAGATTACATGATGTTGTGGTCTTATAGAATGCAAAGATGCTATGAATCAGTTTACGTAAATTAAAATGGAAAAAAAGTTTCATATAATGACACGTGGTTTTTTGTGCACATATTTCACCAAATTTTACCTATCGTATTTGTAACAGTCTACTTGAGAAGGGATGCCACAAAAATCAATGTTTTCTTACAAATATTTCAAATTAAGGCCCAACTTAATAAAACTCCCTTCTAGTGTTTTATTGGGTTTTAAGTTTTCAAAACCACTTATTCATTATCTTATATGTTTTTTTTTGGTAATTCAGGTGAGACCTGAATGCACAGAAAGCAGGGTATTCTGAAGGAAAAATTACATTCTCAATCATATGGATAAATATCACAAAATTTTTGTTGTGTCTTGTTTTCAATTTGTTGAGACAACCCCAACACAGAATGACATGGATGTTTTCTGAATGAGTCAAATAGTCATGTAGGCATGAATATTTAGTGTCAAAACTTTTAGGGCATCTTTTGCTACCACTCAGGGTGCGTGGGTTCCTCAATGAACACTTCCTTTTGTACTATGTAGACATGATAACCTATTTGAAGCAGGTCTGTATAATTTCTTTCATGTTAGAAGGAATTTTCTAATGTATGGCCTTTCCTTTTGAAGGCATTTCTTCATCTCTATATTGGACTTTTCAGATGTCCTATTTAGAACACTTTCCTTTTCTATCTTTCATTGTTCCCCAATGTTCTGCCCCAAAATAGTGGTTTTTGTTGCTAAAAAATTAAAATAAATAGGACACATGCTTGTATTAATTGATATGGTAGGAGATGCACATCTAGCTTGATTCAAGTTGCTTCTCGTATAGCTTCCATCCGATGCATTAGGCCTTAATGTACTGTTTCAGAATGCTCCTGGTTTTACTTCAACTTCATGATAACAATATGTGTGCAATTTTGCCACAACCTAAAATATGTTATACATACCTGTGAGAACTGTCTTTCAAGTGGATGTTCAATATACTAAATCTCTAATACATATTGTTTCACACTTCCCCTCAAGTTGGAGCATCCAACTTGTACAAAAGACTCAATAAAAAAAGCAAGTACACAAAAAAACACATCCTATTTTAAACACACACATGCACTACATGTGCCATCTCTTCATCTTCATTCATCTATCTTCTTCCTCCCTTTGCAACCTTAATGGGTGTAGGAGACAGTGCATGGGATGAGCAACATTATAAGAGGAGAAATCACACGAGCAACTAATTGACATGACACCAACACTAGAGAAAGATTATGATGACAATGATATTGAAAATCGACGACAATGGTGTCAATGTAGAAGAAAACCAACACTAGTGGCATCGACAACATGGGAGAATTGCTTGAGGCAGCATAGGAGAAGAATGACTTTTGATGAAGCGACATAGTGAAGAAAACTCCATTTATTGGGCATAGGAGTCCTAGCTAGGCTAACATAGGTAGGAATTGGTGCTAACAATGCTGGCAATGCTGAGAAGCTAGCACAAGAAGGAATCAACGACATCAACATAGAGGGAAGCTACAATGAGGTGGCACAGGAGAATTGTGATGGAGTACGACATAAGCATCTGGACAAATGTTGAAGGCACGAAAACATGTTAGAAACATTGTTTGTGTGCATAAATGGCCCTAGAAAAGAGTTGTATAGAGAAATGACTCTCAAAGGAAGCTACACAGAGAATATACGACTCTTAGACGAACTGCACATGTGAGAAATTATAGAACGAAGAATGGGTGGTTGGGAGGAGGGTGTATTGGTATTCCCTCTTCCTTGCCTAGAGTTTCTCTTTTTTATGACTTTCAAAATCTATTGCTTTGATACCATGTTAAGGAAAAAGAAGATAGGTGAAAGATGAATATATCATTAACCAAAGATAAACTTCTATTTATAGAGGTTACACAAGAGTAATACAAACATACAAGCAATATAAGACTAATCCCACGGTATACTAAAACCTTAATACAAATAGTTTCACAAAGGTCATAGTTTAAAAGATCTAAATAAGTAAACAATAAAACTAAACATCCAATCATATAACATATCAGTATTTAACATAAATTTGACTAAAGCAAAAAATTTATAAGCACTACAACGATAAGTTAACAAAAAAATGAATAAATAATGTATCTCAGTTACATATCAAGTGTGTTCAAGATTTACTCAATACCAAGTCACTAACATTAGAACATAAAATTTCAAATATAAGTTCTCAAAACCCAAAGGTTCCAATATAGAGTCTATATACTAGAAGAAATTAGAATCTAGATAAATAAATAGATGAAGGACTAAAGCATCTTCTTCTATTTTAGATTAGTTAAGGTCTTGAAGATTCAGAATTTAGAATGTTGGGAAAAATAGTCTTATATTAAAATTGATGAGTGGAATTAAGATTATTATATTATTTGTGAGTCTTTTTTTCCTAAGCAATTGATTTTAATAAAGTAAAATCTATATAGTATCAAAGTTACTTCACATACGTTACGTGTAAAATGTTGTAAGGTACTTCAATAAGGAGTTCACAAGTGTAGGTGCATGTTGGGAAAAATAATCAAATATTGAAACTGATGAATAGAATTGAGACTCTTATATCACTTATGAGTTCTTTCTCATTAGTTAATTTATTTTTGTGAAATAAAATCTACATAGAAAAATCATAGGAATTTTTTTGGATGATTAATAAGGTAGTTCTCATTAATGAAATAAACATCAACTTTGCAAAAAACCTAATCAAGAATGAAAATAATAGAAGTGTTGGAGCCGAATAAGGATTACAAAAGGAAGAGAAGTGTCTTATCAAAAGCTAAAGTAGAGAAAATCTTTAGAAAAGTATGTAAATATTGCCTCTTTGTTAAGGTGATCAAGACATCTAGGGAAAGAGGTGACAGAGATGAGTGATTGATTGGAACTGTTGCATCTATCTTTTGCATTAGGGAGTTGCCTTAATAACATCTATTACTCTATTTTTATAATTGAAATCCAGTTAAATTCTAAGGTTCTCTTTGATGTTTCCAACTAAGGTCATTAAAATGACAAGGTACCCAAGAGGTAGCCTTGGATGCGAGTGCTTTGGCAGGCACCTAGGTAGTGCTTAGGTGTCCTTATTAATATACATGTTTTAATTTTAAAATACATAGATGTATAGTTTATATATTTTTATGTATATAAAAAATTAAAAATACATAAATAAATAGTGTAAATTAACTTACAAATGTTTGAACGACATACACAATAAACTTCAATAAATATGATGTCTAAAAGTCGTACTTATAAATTAACTTGTGATAAAAGTTGATACATGATAACAATATAAGAGATCCAAAGTCTTAATGATACCACAATAAAAAGGCCTTTGTTAAAGAATTTTAAAAAGCACCTTACATATAAACTTCAATAAATATGATGTCTAAAAGTCGTAGCTTATAAATTAACTTGTGATAAAAGTTGATACATGATAACAAAATAAGAGATCCAAAGTCTTAATGATACTAAAATAAAAAGTCTTTGTTAAAGAACGTTAAAAAACACCTTACATGGTATTAGATCTTCTTGAATCCATACTCTGGTCTAACAAATATCATATTAAGTCTTACAATGTTTTGGGCATTTTCCCAAAAAATGCCAACTGGACCTTGTTGGCATCTTTGCATCTGCCTTAACAACTATTTTTTCAACTTCCAAGCATCAAACAAATATTCATAGTTAGTTTTTTTCTATTTTCTTTCATAAATTATCCATTTGTTATGCTAAGGAGTTATAATGCTTTTCTAATCAATTTTGTAATGAACAAATGAGTATGAAAAGGAGTTCTTCTGGCAAACCTCTATCTTTTTGTTTAGTTCAAACAATCTGCAAGTGTTCAATGTTTTCATTACTCTGTTTCATGCAGTTGATAAGTTATCTCCGCACAAGGTGCATTCTCTAGATAGAGCTGCTCTTATGGTTGTATCAGTTGCTGGAGCAGGCAAGGGTGGTGGATTGTTAGAAAAGCCAGCTATCGAGAAAGCTACACCAGGTCGGGAAACTGAGTTTGATCTTAGGTATGTAATAATGGTGGTCTTTTTTGCATCATGTAATATGTAATATTCTCTTTAACACTCTTTCTATGTTCTATCTAATTTATGAGAACTATGTACAGTATGAGATGGTAGGATTGCAAGAAACACCAAAATTTTCTTTGTAATTAATTCAATTCCTACAGAATTTTCAATGGTGTGAATTAAAGTAGTCAATATAATGATGCCTAGGTTTAGATCTAGGTACGAGTATTGACACAAGTATAGATGTTTATATCTTAAAATTTTAAATGAAATGATATGAATATGGATACATGTGTTACACTATTACTTCTAATGGCATGTGTGTGACATTGATATGACTAATTTTTTAATATATATTAGTTATGAGATTTTTTATGGATAATTTATTAGTAAATATAAATAACAATAAGCTTAACACACAAATCATAGTATGTTGCTAACTAATAGGTTGATACAACATGCATTCATGACTCGCACGAAATGCAAATAGTGAAACACATTCATGATTCATCACCAAATAACAATTGGATATTTAGTTACAAATCATAAATAAGAAAATGTTTAAGTCACAAAACATGCAATGTTGGTGCAAATCACAATTCATAATTAATACAAAGAAATACATATCAAAGTCTTGTATGCATTTGGTTTTGGTATGATACCAATGCAATAGGAAACCTTAGCTATTAGGATATCAAGGAATCAATATCCAAGTTGGTGGCAAGGTTGCTTAAACTTTGCTGAACACAATTTGCTTGAGCTGCCAAGGGATTTTGAATTAAAAGAAATACAAGAACAATACAAGCCATGATTCCATTACATGAGGTTAACCACATGAATCCTTTTCTTCCAAGCGTTTTTATTTATTGTTAAATAGTCTGTTAAATTATATAAATTTAAACATTTTCTTAAAATTTCTAACCAAGTAGATTTAGGTCTATCTTTATTTCTTTAAATTTCTTCTATACTGATTAATTCTTCTCTCCAATTGATGCATTCTTTGGTCTTTAAAGGATATGATTAAATGACCAAGTCAATTTTTTCTTATCTTCAATAAGTATAACTTCTATTTTATTTTTAATAAAATCGTTTCTTAGATTATTCCTTAGTGTTACTTCTCATCTCTATCTAAACATGTGTATCTTAGTAACATTTGAATATTTTTATGCTTTATCACCCAATATTCTAAGTTATAAAAATAACTAAATGGATGAAATTTTATAGATTTTTTTTTTTTAATTTTAAGGGTATTCTCCTATTGCACACCACTTTAGAAGCATTTCTCTACTCCATAAACAAAATGTGTGGATAAAGACTTACAAGGACCCTTGGTGTAAACTTATGTTTTTAGGAAATTCCCTAGTGTTTTCTTCTGGAGTTTTAACACTAGTAACTACTCTATCATACATGTTTTTTATGATATCAAGATATCCTATAGATACTCTTTTTCTAGGTACTCTATCACAAGCTTTTTCTAAATCAATAAAAATCATATTGTTAGAGGAAATGATGTATTAGGGTTATAGGTGTTTACACGTGGGTTTAGTCCTCCATTGTTTATATATTTGTGTTGTCCTTATGTAACGTCTATCAAAAGAGACCTTATGTTTATGAATGAGACATCAAACTTCCACCTTTTGTCTTGTTTACAACACATATAAAGGTCTTTTTTCCCTAAATCTAAAATTTTCTATTGATTATTTAAGTAAATGAATAGCTTCCATTGTTGACCTACTTTGCATAAACCCAAATTAATTTTTTGTAATCTTAATTACATGTCTTAATTTTTGCTCAATTACCCTTTCCCATAATTTCATGGTGTGTGTAGTAGTTATTACAATATTTTATGTCTCCCTTATGTTTAAAAATAGGTATCAAAAAACTTTCTCTCCGATCATCTAGCATTTTATTAGTCTTTAAAATTATATTAAAAAGTTTAGTTATTCACTTAACCCCTGCTTCACTCACAGACTTCCACACTTTGTTAGGAATACTATCTGGTCCAATAGTTTTCCCACATATTTCTTTCTTAATGTTAGAAGAGGTTTCTTCTACCTCTAAACTACTAATTCTTCTAAAATAAATATAGTTTGTATCCTTTCTATTGCTACCTAAATTTTGCATATAAAAATTTCTTGTAGTAGATTAATCAAAAAGTTCACGACAATAGCCATACTCTCTCTCTTTTATTTCATTTTCGTTTTCTAAATCTCTATCATCCTCATCTTTAATACACTTGACTAAAATCGTTAGGTTTTCTTTCTCTAACCTTAGCCAATTTATATATTGTATTTTCTTCTTGTTTTGTGTTGAAACTATCGTATAATTCCTAATGGGATTGATTTTAACTTCATTAATAATTTTCTTAGCTTTTCTATTTGCTAGTTTATACATTCTATTTTCTTAGCTTTAAATTTTCCACATTTTTACATTTTTGATAAGGTTTATAGCATTCTTTCTTTTATTTTATTATTTTTTGAACTTTATTCTATCATTAACTTTCTTTACCAAGTGGAGTTATCCTACAAGACCCTCCTAAAATTTCTATAGAAATCTTTTTAATGCACTTTCTTTCTAAAGTTTATTTACCTCTCCATTTAGTTCCCAAGTTCTTTTCTTTTAATAAGTCATCACTAAATATCATTTTTTCCACCTTTTAAATTCCACCATCAAATTTTTGGATTTTGATGCACTTAAGTTTTTTGCTTCCTAATCATAATATCGACATTAATAATAACAATCTATGTTTAGTAATTTTTCTCTCGAAATAATGTTGCAATTTTAACAGATTCTTTGTATTTAATCCACTTTTAAATGTAATTAAATATTCTTCCTATTAAATTTCAATTCAAAATTAATTGTTGTGAAAAAACAGATCACCACAATATAAAGGTTAGGGCCCTACGTCATGGGCGATATGAGATATATCCAACACTTCACTACACTGAGAACGATCTCTAGTCGAAAAGTATCCTCTAATTCAACTCAAAACCAATAGGTAGTCCTTTTACTAACATAAGTGTTAGCTACTAAAAGGTTGCATGTTAAGCTTAACTTTAAAATTAAATCCCTCTTCATTTTTATTACCAAAAAACAAATCTTTCATGATTTCTTTCACACAGTGTTTTGGTTTCTTACATGATCATTTAGATCTCCTCTAATACGTAGCTTTTCGCTAGTACTTTAATAGCTTCTCTTAAATTTATTTATGGAACATATGCATTAATTATATTAACTATTTCATTTATTTTCATAAGTTTAATCACTGTAATTCTATCTCCTATTCTTATTATCTTGACAACTTCCTGGAAAACGATCTGTGCAAACTTTAGCCCAGATGATTTAGATAACATGCACAATGACAGTGTTAGGTTCCACGCCATTATAACACAAAATGTTATTATGATGATTCCTAACATTTTCCGGCTCAGGGGAAATTATTAATGCAAATTATGGCTTATGCAACATATTATTGCCAATGAGATAATTTTATTTCTGGAATTCATATTTTCTGCAAAATTGTTTCAGGAAATCAAGGAAAATATCTCCTCCATATCGTGTGCTACTGCATAACGATAACTTCAACAAGCGGGAGTACGTTGTCCAAGTCCTAATGAAGGTTATACCTGGAATGACGCTTGACAATGCAGTAAATATAATGCAAGAGGCTCACAACAATGGTGTGGCGGTGGTGATAGTTTGTGCTCAGATTGATGCAGAGGAACATTGCACGCAACTGAGAGGAAATGGCCTTCTAAGTTCAATAGAACCTGCGAGCGGTGGTGATTGCTAGGATATAGTCATTTTGAGTAAATGTAATGAGTGTGGCTCATCAGTACCACTTTATCGTGGAACTGCTCGTTGATTGTACATAAACAAGGTCTAAAGAATTATGACCCTATTGATTAGTGAAAAAATATATTTTGTCATGTTAGAGGTTTTCCTGATAGATTAAACCGTTAAAGCGCGTAAAAGGACGACCATGTTCCGTATGGCTTTATTATGTTTAGAATAAATATTTTTACATACCAACAAATCATTGGTTGTTTGGTTTGTATTCACGGGTATTGCTTTTTCTACGACAATGATGGTATTTTTGATTCGGTACTTAACTACATCAATCATCTTTGAAAAAAGCTCTCGTGTACCGGTAGGTTTTGTCTAGCTATTGTTTTAGATGGTTGGTTGGGTGGACCGTCAAAAGTTACAGAAACCAATCGTAATGGTTGTCAAAAATGAGATGATATTTGTAAATTTCTATAAGCGGTGAATATATAAAATGTTATCACGAATCGTTGCTTTTCAATATATTATTACTAAAAGATGTCATCGTGGACGTGGGCAAAGAGTCTGTTTGGTGTAATTTTAAGAATTTTATATAAATTTTTACGTATTATTATTATTGTATAAATTTTTATCATAAAATTTATTATATAATTTTAATATTATTTATTTTATTACTATTAAATTTAATTCTTTGTAATTATTAGAATTAACTTCATAATAAGTTAAGTTGAAAATAAACACACCTAAAATACATTTTTACAGAATTTCTACCATCCGATCATCCGTCCCTTCGGAAATTTCTCCTCAACGATTTAAATGCATTTTTTCAATAAAATATAAGTAGATTAATAATATAATCACAGTTATAAATCTACGTCAACGTTCTGTAGGAATATTAAGTCCGGCAAAAATGCGGCTGATGGCAGGAGGCGCCTATCAAAATTTTTCTTTAATGTGGTGGAGGTCTACTTTTACCTACATTTTATTTTACCTGTGAATTTATACGGATCGGTATCTTTAACGTCATTGGCCACATAATACCACTAAAATTTATGATCCTTCGATTCGTTTTTCGATGATCTAACTGTAATATTTGTGTTTTCAGATTTAACGTAAAATAATAGTTAAATTTTTTATCATTTTATATTACTTCTTATTAATTTTAAAAATACAAACATTACCTTTTTTTTAATAACCGTAGAGTGTTAGAATCAGAGTAATTTTATAAATAATGTTAAATATATATAATAAATTATATGATGAAAATTTATATAATAATAATGATACGTAAAATTAAAATTAAAATTAATCAAATAAATAAAGACTTATGTATAAATATAGCGAGAGATGCATATAGGTAATTAATTCAACGGAACATGAAAACTCATGAAGATGACAAGATGTGTCCACCACGGTAATTAATTCCATGGCTTCATGTACCTCGACGAGAATTGTGAAGTTAGTTTATATTTTTTTTTAAATTATATAATTTATGAATTACGACGTAAATTTTTGATATAATATTTTTATATAAAATATTACAATTATTTAATAAATATTAATATATATAGTTAACATATATAATAAAAAAATAAAAATACATAATAAATATAATTTAAATAAATAAGATTTAGGTCTTAATTATTTTCACATTTTTTACCATATACATGATACTCTACCACAATATTTATTAAACAACTTTAACATTCTATATTAAAAAAAATCATATCAAAATATTTACATTATAAAATATATAATTTTTTTAAAATATAAATATTTTTCGACTAATTATACCTCTTAAATAAATACATACTTAAAGGCACATCAGGAGTAGTTGGGTAGACACTATTGTACATTTTAAAGATTAAAAAAAGTGATGCGTAAGAGAAATTTTTTTTTTTTTAATAATAAAAAAATAGATTTAAAAAAAAAGGTATAGTATCGTAAAGTTAAAAGTATTTTTGAAAAATAAAAGTAAAAAAAAAACGAAGAATTTTAAGTTTTGGACATCGGATGGATGGACGCAAGCTTGTCGTCGTACTCGTTTTCCTTTTTCCCTGGGGCAGTCGTTCAAACGGCGGCATGTTCGCCGTCATATCAATGCCCGCGACTGCAGACGCATCACTGCCCCCACCGCCGTCCCTCCGACATGTCCAAATTAATGTGTCGGGTTGCGTGCGTTCTTTCATGCATGAAATACGACTTATTTTGACATTTTCTGTGATTTGTTTTTTTGCGTTAGTTAGCATTTAGAATAGTCATTAAAGTTTTTTTTTTTTAAAAAAAAAATATATTAAAATTTACCATTTATTTCGAATGCTTGGATGGATAGGAATTTTCTACGTGGAGCAGAGAAAATGGTAAGAGATTTCCTCGCCACGTAGGATTTGGTGGAGAATAGTTATTACGCACGTACGGTTGTTAATTAATACAATTCTTTTGATCAGCAAGACGTTGTTACCTAGATTAAATTATCTCAGGTAAAAATGGTAATTATCAAAACTGTGTGAAAATTATACAAAGAAATTGGAATTATTGTACATGAAATTTACTGTGCGTCGTTAGAGCTTCAACTACTCCATGCCAAATGCTACCGCGACGTATAGGAGGTACTGCTATCATTCGAAATGTAAATCACGTTATTTGCATAATTATCTAATTAGCTAATTAAAATCAAGACGCCATAAATCGAAATGTAAATATTTAATGAAGTTGAAGGTAAATTTGGAAAGTTAGAAGTACATTTTAAAAATCTGAAGTAAATACAAATTCAACCGACAACAGTTTCGACTAATCTTAAAATCTTTTTTACGAAACAACTTCAATTTCAACCTTTAAAAATTGTAAACAAATATACTACCTTAGTAAAGATAGGATTTTTTCTTAAATTCGATTCTAAAGTTGTTTTTTTTCCTGTAATAGAATTGAAAAGCAAGTTACTTGCATGGATTTTGAAAGGAGATTAGTGTTTCCACCGTGAAAGCAGTAGGGATTTTTGCTTATTCACTTTTCTACGGTTCTACCGGACGGACCTGAAACACATTTTGAATTATTTTTTTCTTGAGGTAAAAAAAAGACTACACCTTTATGGAAAAATAATCACGCCAGCGTTTGGAAGGACGGGGAAATTAATTACATGATTGACGTCAAGTGCAGCCATTGACTGGCGAATGATTTGATTTGTGCTACTATTAACTATAGGACAACTTTATTCGTAATGGCTTGTCACGTAGGAGGTCCTCTGTGCACCTTTTGGAAACCAAAAATACAATAAAATTTTGTTTTTTGCGAAAAAATTAAAGAAATTTTTAAAAATAAAATGTAAAGTAATTTTTAACTAGTATGGTTAACTTCAAATTTTATATGATTATTTTTAAATTTGAAGATAAAAGTTACCTTGCGGGTATATAGATTATTTTCAAATTTTTTTTTTTTTAAATAATTTTCATATATCGAAATTTTAATTTTAGAAAACGTAAATTAATCAAACACGGTACAATATAAATGTTGCAACTAACATTGTGAAACACAATATTTCATCTATTCCACCTGCAAAATTTGTTCCACAAGTTTGGTTCGTTGGTTTGAAGGCTTTGATTTCCCGTGGTAATAATAGAGATGGAGAGTAGAATTAAGCAAGAAGTGATAGCTTTGATCATTTGATACTGTGACGAAGATCGAAGGTATTTCGAATCAAACCAAGGATGAACGATGGTAGATAATCTGCCAGTGTCGTGTACCGAAAACTACTAGAGTGGCTCAAGTAACTCTGGTAGTGTCGTATTGTTGTACTTCTTCAAGACTTGTCGTCATCCTTTCTAATATACGTTAGACTTCATTCGTTGGGCGCTTTTCTCAAACTCCTGTAGCAGCCTGTGACGAAGTGCCTTGTCGTTGGTGATAACTACGCTACCCTTGTAAAATAGGGGAGTCACAAGGATTGAAGAGGTTGATTAGCAGGAAGAAATTACCACACTATTACAACAGTACCATCAAGTCTTTGCCGAACCACAAGAGCTACCGAGAGACCATAAAATCCCTATCTCTTCGATCCTCTCGTCATTTCCTGGATCTTGAGATTGGTAGACTGCCCCATTTTGATTCCATTTTCTTCTTATTTACCAATCTTTTCCTTTCCTTTTGTAAATAACTTGTACTGGCATTAACAAGTAACCATGAATTCTACCATCATGGCGTAGATATCTCTGTCTATCTTTCAGTGGGATGAAAATGAAATAAATACGACAATAATTCTTCTTCTACTATTGAATATTTTCGTGGACGTGGTGGCGGGCCTACAAATTTGGACCTTCTGGTTTACGGTAGATGATATTAATTTCTCGGAAGACATGCCATCAGGGTTGTTTGCGGTTGATACGCAGTCCATGTCCACTTGTAGTTATAAGTTTTTTCTTTTAATCAAAGGACAGTAACTAAAATATTAATTGAACAGTATCAACTTTATACCCTGCCAATTCTAGTCACATGCATGTCCACCACTCCGCATACAATCTTCTTAATGAGATCGATAATGCAAAGACGTCAATCAAAATTCAATAGTAAACTACATGCATGAAAATACAATAATTTATATAGAAAATTTCTAAATGTGAGGAACATAAACCACAGATCTAAGGATCATGATCCATCCTTAAATATTCTAACATAAACAATAATGGATACAAATTAATGAGTCTTTTCTAGTGTTCTGTTAAAGAAGTCATAACATATATATATTAATGAATTTAATTTAAAGGACACAATTCACATCAAAGACAATAAAAGACAAAATAAATTATCAGTCTTGGCTGCCAATATTTCATGAAAAAAAACAATAAAAAATTCAAAATTCAATAGAAATGAATCTTTACGTGTTCCTGATATGTAAATAAAATTTTAATCCAAAAAACTCACATTTTATTAATTTGTTAAGGGGTTTGTAATGTACCATTGGACATGATGAGAAACGGAATCAATGAGAATTTAATTTTTATTAACGAGATGTTTGTGAATGAAATGTTTTATAGAAAATTTTTGAAAGTGATACAGGGTTGAGAAAATTTTTCCCACGTACGTACCCTAACACTTAGAAATGATGAGAAAAGAACAAACTGTTCACTCACTCGCCTACTCACTCTGTAGTTGTCATCGTTGGAGTCCCTTGCGTAGGAAACTATTGACAACAAAATTCACATCTTGCTTGCTACTCATTGCTCACCCACTTATCTGCCGACGAAACCCTTACTTAGGTTGCACTCACTTGCTGCTCACAACCACTTGCTTGTTGTTTGCTGGTCGCCCACAGATTTGCCAACAAAATCCTTACTTGTTCATGCTCGCTCACCATCCCACCGTCATCGATCTTCACCGAAAATAGGGAAAACTCTCTCTTTGATGGGTTCGTTGGCATCGGGGAAGAAGGTTTAGACGAAATAAAAGAAAAAGAAAAATGAAGAAACTGTAAAAGGCGGAAGAAAAATAAAGGAAAAAATATAAAAAGATAAGGAGAGAGTTTTTTATGGAAATATTTATTTCTGATATGAAAATGTTGATTTATATATATGTAAGCATTATTTGTATGAGAGAAATATTGAATAATTTAGTTTACAAAAATGCTTTATAATTTTTTTATTACATTCTTTACTTTTAGTATAATAATATTATTTATTTAAATTATAAGGTTAATTATACTAAATTTTAAAATTATTTAATTTTTATAATTTTAATTTCTATTAATTCTTTTCCATTCGCACCAACACTTAAATTTTCAATTTTCGTAATGAAATTTCATTACGTATACACCTGTGATGAGAATTTATCATTTTCTATTATTTTTATTT
The DNA here is from genome assembly GCA_024699675.1 of Amphibolis antarctica. Classification (NCBI taxonomy): domain Eukaryota; kingdom Viridiplantae; phylum Streptophyta; class Magnoliopsida; order Alismatales; family Cymodoceaceae; genus Amphibolis; species Amphibolis antarctica. The sequence continues at coordinate 1,497 of JAMKPZ010003998.1, read as the reverse complement.
TCTTTCAAAAATTAAATTTTCATCACTTTTTTCCGTCATTTTTACGCACACAATCCTCGTTTGTGTTTTCCAGAAATTTTAAAAAAGAAATTTTTTTAATTTTTTTAGATTTTAAGTATTCGTGTATTTCAAAAAATATAAAAAAATTTTAAAATTTTTCATCACTGTAAGTAAAATATTTTACCCCTATTTCTCACTTGTTTGGTTGAAAAAATTCTTTTCATTACGACGTATTTTCTTGACTTTGTATGTTTTACTTAACTTCTCTTGATTATCATTAAATTTGTAGTTATATGGAAAATATAAAATTATATTTAAAATGTTAAAATATAAAATATTTATAAAAAATTTAAATTAAATTTTTAAAATTTTTACAACGTATACAAACAATCTTATTTTTTTTTATTTCATTATTTTCCTTTTTTTTTTCTTTTCCCTTTCCCAAATTTCTATTTCCTGTATTTTCAACTTACACAAACGAACACTTAATTCTCTATCAAAATTATGTACAGGCATATACATGTCTTTCTGAAATTTCATTTGAAAGTTATTTACCTTATTTCAATTCATGATCTAATTAATCGTTAATCATAAAAGAAATTAAGTTGCAAAAAAGAACTTAATCCAACTACAAACCATGCTTCAGTTGTGTATTTAATAGAGCTGTGTAGTAATCGTCGTCAAGGAATTGCGGACTCTTTATCTCTTGCTTCTTTCCTTGGTTCTTTTACCTTTTTTCTTTATCGTTAAGCATAAAACATGTACAGGGGAAGTTTTTGTCTTCGAAGATCATAAGAAATGGTAGAAAACAAAAATAATGGAAATTTAATTTTCATTGATGACGTATTTGTACATAAAATGTCTTGTCGAAAATTTTTTCTTATAGGAAAATGATACTATCGTACGGATGAGAAATTTTTTACTACCTTAACACGTGAGTTGAAATGATAAGAAAAGGAGCTAATTGCACGCTTGCTCTGTAGTTGTAGTTGCTCGAGTCCCTCGACAATGAAACCCATGTCCAAGCTTGCTGGCTTGTTTGCCATCAGTCACTTGCCTGTTAATCTACTGATGAAACTCTCATTTACTCGTTTCTACTCATCGCTTAGCACTTTGCTCGTGTTTGCTTGCCCACTTACCGTCCAATTGTCATCCTTGTTAGAAGTAGGAAAAAACTTCTTATTCGATGGATTTGCTGGGAAAGAAGAGTTAGGAAAAAAGAAAATAAGAAGAAACGGTAAAAGACAGAAGAAAAATAGAGAAAAAATATGTAAAAAAAGAAGATAACATTAGATAGAGGATTTTTTATGAAAATATTTGTTTACGTGACATTATTTTTTATAAAAGACATATTGAATATCTTAGTTTTTAAAAATGTTTTATAATTTTTTTTAAAGTATATATTTTTAACATAATACTATTATTTATTTAAATTATAAGGTTAATCATATTAAATTAAAAAAAGTATTTACATTTTAAAATTTAAAATCCTGTAAA
>JAMKPZ010003997.1:0-18992 GCA_024699675.1 Amphibolis antarctica | reverse complement strand
GGTGGCGACTACGACAACGTATCCGGACGAGCGGAACCCAACAAAGTGCGGTGTCGTCGTCTGCAGACCAAGCTGCTGTAGTTTATACATGTGTCGTGTCGGGCACCAATTTTGTGCAAGTCATTGTTCGTGTCGTGTTGTGTCATTTCGTATCACTCCTTTTCCTCATCGGCCTTCGCTCGGACCTTGCATCTCAGATTTGCGGGTAGATCCTCACTGTCGACTTTCCATCTCGTCCGTCGTCTGTCATTTTTCCTCTTCAGTGACACCATTGTATCACTCCTCACTGAAAAAAAAGAACCCGACGAGCTCTCCTGAAACTCGTGTTCCCCTGTAGTTCCGCCCCTAAGCTCTGCCTCGTAACGTGGGATAACTTTTCTAAAGTGGACGGCTTCCTCTGTGTTGGACGACACTGGATGCGGCGTCGGACGGCCCTGGCAGCGTCAGACAACCCTGGATCTGACGTCGGACGGCCTTGGCAGCGTCAGACGACCCTGGATCTGGGTCGTCGGACGGCTTCCCTTGCGTCGGACGGCTTGGATCTGGCGTCGAATGGCTCTCCTCATGTCGGACGGCTCTAGCGGCGTCGAACGGCTTCCTTGCGTTGGACGGCCTGGATCTGCGTCGTCGGACGGCCTGGATCGCGTCGGATGAAGCTTCTGGCTTCTGTAGATCCGGCGTTGGGCGGCACTCCTGCAGACGGCCCCGGCAGAAGACTCCCTCCTCCGCTGCCGACACAGCTTCCGGCTTCACCTTCCTCGCGCACGACGGTTTACTGTTCACGGCGCGTGAAAAAAAAACCCTGACAACAGTCCCGAATCCCCCTTCTTTCCTTAAACCTTAACTCTCTGATACCAGTTTGATGGGATTAAACCAAAAAGAAGGCGAGAATCGATACCAGGGAAGGAGGCAGAAGAGAAGGAGAAGCAAGCACAATACAAGGTTTTACGTGGTTCAGCCGAAGCCTACTCCACGGGCGTCTTCTGGTGGTTTCACCAATTTTCACACACACATGTTATAAGGTTACAGCACTTATTTATAGTGCAACATTAAGGCACAAATCACCCCAAAGGCTTATCAAACCCAATAGGCCCAATAATGATACATACACTTGTGAAGACTTAAATAGTCTCCACACCAGTGTAATCCTAACATGCTCGTGTCTATGAGACAGAGCTTCTCCTCTCCCATCGTCAGGGGGAGTTGACGGTCCAGACCTACTACAGCCGTCTTCGTGTTCTCCTTGATGACCTCGACCTTTTCCAGCCCTGTACTCTGGATTTGGCGACTCAACGTAGGTACCGGGAGGAGCTTGATGTCGCCCTTTTCCTCATCGGCCTTCGCTCGGACCTTGCATCTCAGATTCGCAGGTAGATCCTCACTGTCGACTCCATCCCGTCCTTGTAGACGACTTTCAACCGGGTTCTTCGGTTGACTGCGGCGGTCTCCAGCTCTTCTGTCTCACCGACGTCCGTCGACCCTTCTACTTTGGCGGTGCAGGCAACTGCTCGTGACGGCCCTCTCCCTCCTTCCCCGTGCATTAGCGGTGCTGCTAGTGGCTGCTTGCACATTGGTGGACGGTCTTCCCGCCCCCGCACTCCGTGCGTCCATTGTGGCCGTTTAAACCATCCCTCTGATTGGTGTTGGGTGAAGTTTGGACGCTCGACGCCTACTTGGCGTCGTCCCCAGCTCTGCCTTCGGCCCTCGATTCTGTCGTTGCTGCCCTTTTGCTAGTGTAGATCACTCAGGCTGATTTTGATGAACTTATGATACTTCGAGCTCAACAAAACAGTGAGGCTACTGCTGCTCATGTCCTCTCCAATGATATGCCTTTTGCTCATACATCCACCTCTAGTGATACTTGGATTGTTGATTCAGGTGCTTCCCATTACATCTCGGGTAATCGCTCTCTTTTTGATCGCCTCACCTAATATGCAAATATTCATTTTGTTGCCCTTGTTGATGGCCATCGTTGTACTATTTCTAGGGAAGGACCACTTCTCCCACCAAGGATATTTTTCTGAAAAAAGTGTTGTATATTCCTAATTTTCCTGTTAATCTCTTATTCATTAGTGTCATCATGAAACACTTATATTGCTATGTTATTTTTTACCCATTTCATTGTACCTTTCATGATTTGCAGACGGGCAGGAGGATTGAATTGGGCCTTGAGCAGGGTCGAGGCATCTACATCTTGGTGCAGGATGGCGTTACTTGAGGACTGGTCGAGGCATCTACATCTGGTGATTCGTCTTTGTTGTGGCATCGCCGTTTGGGTCATCCTCCCTTGCGTCGTATTTGTGAAGTCCTTCTGTCTATCTCTTCACCCATTTACCTGTCAGTTGTATTCTGGGTAAGTAGTCTCATGCCACTTACCCTAGTCGTTAGTTTTCGTCTGTCTCATACTTTTGATTTAGTACATTGTGATTTCTGGGGCTTGTCTAAGGTTACCTCTGTTGGTGGTTTTCGTTACGATATTGTTTTTGTTAACGATTTTTCTCGGGTTTCCTAGGTGCACTTGTTAAAGAATCGTCAACACGTCCTTGATATAATCCATTGTTATTTTAATGAAATTCGTAATCAGTTTGTCATTACTCTCAAATTATTTCGTATTGATAATGCCCTTGTCAGCATGGCACAACATGAATTTTGTGCTGGCATGACCTATATCACCAATGGGCCAACCTGTGACACGAAAAAACATTATTTGTGCTGGTCAATGACATGAGTTTGACCAACACGATTCTTCCTGGGACTCGACGTTGCGACTCAGTAGCTGACCCAAGACCTAACGGCCCGTCTCCCCCGTCGGCCACACGACCCGTTCACGGTTCACCCCCTTCCCGCCTACGCGACCATTCACCTTGTAGTCGCCACCGGCCCGCACGGCATTCTACCCTTCCCTCTCGGGCCTCGCTGCCTTCGACAGCCCACTTGAGCACTTCTCTCTTTGCCGAAGAGTCTTCGGCTCTTCTTTTCGGGATGGCAGGACCCAGTGCTACGAGCCAATTGTCGACCCAATGACGTGGCAACTGACTCAATGACCTGGCTGTCGGCCCAGGCACGGTTCCCTAACCCGCCGCCCCATGCATACGACTATTCAACCATCAATATTTAAATTTAATTCAACAATCAACATAGTAACATTCAACATTCAAAACTCAAGTATTCAACAACTTAATAAATGAGACAATCAGATAACAATACATATAATTAAATTAAGTTTTTATTTATTAATGAATTACATATTTTATATTTACATTATTACAAATTTACAATTATATTTAAATAAATTTTACAACAAAATTAAATTACATTAAAAAAATTACAAATTGAAAAATAAAAATAAAAATATTTTAATTATGAAATATTTAAGTTTGTAAGTTACTCAGCAAATTCTTCAACTTGATCTTATTTACGGAGTGCAGCAAGTTTTTAGTTTTTTACAAACATTAATGCTTCTATTATATATTCTTTAAACTTGCATCTTCGGTCATCAAGTACGTTACTACTCATGTTGAAAACATATTCGCAAGCTACTGAAGATATTGGAATTGTTAATAAATTATTTGCCATTATTGATAATATTGTAAAAGAGTCAGTGATTGTTGGCTCCAATCTAAAACATCAAACGTATTTAAGTTAGAATGTTGAATAAATAATAATGATTGGTGATTCGTTGCATTAAAAGTAATTAATTCTTGTCTAGATAGTATAAGATTATAATTATATGATGATGATGTTGGAATATCTTCATCAAATCTTGGATCTTGTAAAAATGCCTAAGAATCTAAAGATGGTTCAATAATTGATTCTGATATTGTGGACATTGGTAGAGGAGAATATTCTATTCTTAATCCATATCTTTGTATGTATAAATCAAACATTTAATTTAATTGTTCTTCTATTGTACTAATATTTAATCCTAAATATATACTTAAACTCATTTGTATTCTCCTAATTAATTTACTAGTATATCTTATTTTACACCTACGATCTAAGCATGCATTCAAAATATATAATGTAGGGATTTCATTCCAATATTTTAAAATTTTTTGTTTCATGTTATTTACTATTTGTTGGAAAAATGGATATGCCTCATATTTATTAAAAACTCGTGAAATATCATATAAATGATGCAACGCATAGGTAAATGTAGAATAATAAATTCCTGATAATCTAATCGTTACATCATAAAATTTTTTAAAAAATTCAACAAAACATTTTACAATTTTAAAATTATTCTCAATTAATTGTTTTAATCATCACAATAATGATTATACAAAGACATTATTGAAATTTCATATGGTAATACACTTTCTAACATTAAATATAATGAATTCCACCTATGTTGAACATTTAAAGAGAATTGTTTGTTTCAAAAGTATCACATGTTTGATCAAGTTGTTGCTGCCGCTTTCTTGAACTAGTTATAAAACTTACAGCATTCCTAATAAGTTCAATATAAATTTTAATTTCTTTTACACCTAATTGTATAATAATATTAATTATGTGACACATACATCTTTAGTGAAATAATTTAAAACCATTTGGTGGACTTATTTTAGTTTTAAACATTGGTATTGTTACAGTATTATTAGTTGCATTATCAAAAGTTATATTACCTATTTTATTTCTAATTCCATATAAATTAAATTTTTTCATAATGTTTGCAAAAATTGTTTCAGTAGTATGTGGATGTTGAATTTTTCTAAATTCTATTAATTTTTTTTGTAAAATTCAATTTTGATCAATATAATGTGCAGTTACAGCTATGTACCCATCTTTAGTTCTATCTGACCAAATATCTGAAGTGCATGTTTTACATGTCATTATTGTATTCAGCGCCTTCCTACGCACGCGACCGTTCACCTCGCCGGTTGCACAACCCGGCGGTCGGCCCAATGACCTGACGGCCCATCCTCCCTGCTGACGACATGACCCATTCAGCCCCCTCTCGCGCATGCGACCGTTCACCCTGCCGGCCGCATGACTCGGCGACCGAGTCCCCCCCCCCCTCCTGCAACTTGGTGATCGGCGTTCCCATCCCCCCAGCTGGCCACATGACCCATTCAGATTTCAACTCCCTCTCGCACATGCGACCGTTTACCCCGTCGGCCGTACGACTCAGCAACTGGGTCTCGCCCCCTCCTATGACCCGACGATCGGCGTTCCCCTCCCCTTTCCTGCGATCCACCTGGTAGTCTCGTGCTGGGCCGAACTGTGCCTATTTCGTATTGGAATTCGTGTTGTGCCAGGCCATGCTCGGCCGTGCCAGCATGGTCCATTGACATCTCTACCTTTGAGTTTGTTCAATTTGCCGTTACCTTCTTATGTTCTGAGCGTGACACTATCCATCAGACCACATGCACTCATACCTTTCAACAAAATAGGGTGGCTGAGCGTAAGCATCGACACATCCTCGATGTTGCTCTCACCTTGTTGGTTGAGACGCATGTTCCTAAGTTCTTTTGGTCCGATGCGATTTTCACTATGACTTTTCTCATTAATTGCATGCTTGCTGCTCCTTTAGGCGGTGCTATTCCCGTTCAACGGCTTTCTCCTCAACGAGTTGTTCTCTCTTCCTCTCAAAGTTTTTGGGTGTACAACCTTTGTCACGGATTCAACCATTGGACTTGATAAGTTGTTACCCTGCTCTCTTCGTTGTGTCTTTCTGGGCTATCCTCGCACCTAAAAGGGGTATCGGTGTTTTCATCCTCTGTCTCATCGATATCTTGTCTCTGTTGATGTTTTCCTTGAAGATACCCCATTTTTCTTCGACTCCTCCGCTGCCTTTCCCTCCATTGATGCCATCCCCCTTCCTCCAATGGTTCCCTCTTTTGGTCCTCTCATTATGCCACTTGTAGAGCAATCACCTCCTCCGGCACCTCCACTTTTGCAGGTCTATCAGCGACGTTGTCCTCCTGCACCGCCTCTCACCTCGACTATTGCCCCTCCTTGCTCTATTGCAAATTTGTCTCTTGATCTGCCCATCACCCTTCGCAAAGGTACTCGTGTCTCCACCCAGCACTTTCTTTCCCACTCACTTTCTTACGCTGCCCTTACCCCTTCTTACAAGCGGTTTGCCCTTTCTCTTTCCTCTGAATCAATTCCTAAGGATGGTTATGAGGCACGTTTACCCTTCCCCATTGGAAGCATGTGATGAATTTTGAAATGCAGACATTGCTTACTTGAAGGATATGGACAATGGTCTCTCGCCTGCCTAATACTTCGGTTGTCAGTTGTCGACGGGTCTTCACTGCCAAGCATTGCCTCAATGGTAGCATTGTCTGTCACAAAGCTCACCTAGTTGCTTGTGGTTTTACGCAAACACATGGTTTGGACTATGTTGAAACCTTTGCTTCGGTGGCCCACTTGCACTCTATTCGTGTTCTCCTGTTTCTAGTTGTCACTCGACTTTGGTCCCTTTCTTAGTTGGATGTCTGTAATGTCTTCCTCTATGGTGATCTAGAGTAGGACGTCTATATGGAGCAACCTCTTGGGTATGTTGCTCAGGGGGAGAATCAGGTGTGTCACTTACAGAAAGTTCTTTATGACTTGAAACAAAGCTCTTGTGCCTGGTATGCCAAACTTAGTTCTATGATGGTGAAGTATAGGTTCAAGAAATGTGCAGTTGACAATTCTATCTTCATTTGAAAGGGTCCTTCTAGTTATACTATTTTGGCTGTGTATGTCGGTGACATTTTAGTGACAGGTGATGATGTTGCTAGAGTCAAGTCCGTCAAAGCAATACTCTCAGGACATTTTGATATTAGAGACATGGGCAGACCCAGATACTTTCTAGGGATCGAGTTTGCATACGCTAAACAGAAGATGATTCTCTCCTAAAGAAAATATGTTTTGGATCTATTGAAAGAAATAGGTCTCACAGGATGTAAACCAGAACGTACTCCCATTATGGCTGAACCTCTGTTTTGGGAGTCCTTAGAGTGTTATAGTGATCCAAGTCAATACAGAAGATTGGTAGGTAAGCTCATTTACCTAACTGTTACTATGCCAGACATATCTTATGTTGTTGGGCTCTTGAGTCAGTTTATGCAGGAGCCAAAGGAGGTTCATTGGCATGGTGCCTTACATGTGCTATCCTACTTGAAAAGCAATCTAGGAAAAGGGTTGATGCACTCAGACAATGGTCATCTTAATGTCATGGCATACATAGATTTCAGTTATGGAGGTGGTCAAGGTGATAGGAGGTCAATCTCAAGATATTGTACTTATGTTGGAGGTAATTTGGTGACATGGAGAAGTAAAAAGCAAAATGTGGCATCTAAGTGTAGTGCAGAGGCAGAATACAAAGCTATGTCTCAAGATGCCAGTGAGTTGATGTGGCTTCGATCCCTCCTTACTGAGTTAGGAGTTCAGGTACCCACTCATATGATGATGCACTGTGATAACTAGACAACAATCTACATCGACAGTAATGATACGTTCTATGAGAGAACTAAACATATTGAGATTGATTGTCATTATATTCGTGAGTTGGTTGAACGTAAACTTGTATGCATGCTATACACTCGGTCCTTTGACCAAACTATAAACATCTTTACTAAGAGCCTTAGTGTTGATGTATTTAACAATTTTTGTACGAAATTGAGAATGTTCGATATATACCTTTTAATTTAAAAAGGAGTGTTGGATAAATGGACTCTGATCCGTTTACCTATTTAATGTTGTATATATATACCATGTAAATTGTCATTAGAGTCAATGGAGAAAATACCTTTTCAACCATAATGCATGTACATAGCCCTAATGAGCTTAATTACATTTTAACACTTCCTCTCAAGCTAGAGCATATATGTCTAGGAGACCCAACTTGTTACATAAATCATCAAATAGACTAATCTTCAAGGCCTTGGTGAATATATCGGCAATTTCATCTAAAGATTTAGTGTAGGAGAGTGTGATGACATTATTCTCAATTTGTTCTCGGACATGGTAACAATCTTGATGTGCTTCGTATACTCCCAAAATACTCATTGTTGGCAATATGAATGATAGCTTGATTGTCACAAAACATATGCATCGGCTGAGTAATCTTGATACCCCATTCTGATAGCAAATTCTTGATTCATAGCATTTCATAGACTTGGAGAGGACATTCTGTTTATTATGTTGCAAAGTCACAAGGTTGCCACCAACATTGGTGCAATAGTCAAATGTAGATTTCTTACGACTATCACCTCCATATTTAGAGTTTATGTAGTCTTCAACAAGCAGATAATCGTGCTTAGTGTAAACTAGCCTTTTCCCTAAACTCCCTTTTATATAGGATAATAGTCATATAGCTTCATTCTAATGCAATTGCTGTGACTCCTGCATAAATTGGCTAAGAATGCCAATGGTATAAGTAATGTCTAGTCTAGTAATAGTGAAATAAATGAACTTTCCAATAAGTCTCTGATACTGTCTTGCATTAGGAAGAACTTCTAAGGTTCTATCCTAAAATGGAGGATTTTGTTGTACAAGGGTAGATTCAGGCTTGCAACCCGATAAGTCTGTCTCCTTCAGCATATCAAGTTTCTTTGGGAAAGAAGCATTTGATCACCTTTGTATGCAATTTCAATACTAAGGAGGTATTTTGGCTTGCCCAAATCCTTAATAGAGAAGTGTTGTGTTGAAACTCTTTGGTTCTAAGAATGTCATCAATGTATATTGCTAAAACGACATAACCATTTACACCTTTGTGCACGAAGACCGAGAGATCTAAAACACACTTCTTAAAGTTGTGTTGCAACATCACTGAGCTAAATTATAGGGTATGCAAATGTATGGTAATTTTCTAGAATTTATTCACTTTATGCACATCTACTTATAAATTCCTTAAAACATCTTTAATTATAAAATCTTAATAAATTGTAGTGAAATGCATCCAACAATTACCAATTATACGTTAATAATCACTAACAAAATGCATAAAAATATCTTAAACTGTGAATGACATTTTTCTAGCAATTTTACAAAAGTTTATAAAATTTTCATTTATCTTTCTACAGTCTTCATAGTGTTGTTCTAGCTAGAAGTACATTACAAGTACTTATTATCCTTTATCATTTATGTTTTTCCTTTGTAATCATTAATTCCATTATTGTGCATCTTTGCAAGTTTGCAATATTTATAATGGTTGTCGTCAACTCGATATAATGTTTAAGTACATTTTCATGATTTTTTTCTTTTTTAAATATTTTATTATTTGAATTTAATACTATTGTTAACTTACATTTTTTTCCCAAAGATTTTACAAGTCTACTTTGCCATTAAAGGAGCTCTTCAGAAGTTTTAATCCTATTTATAAGGTTTGCTTGTTATTTTCTTGTATTATATCTGTAGATTTATTTCAGAAATACCTAGTTAACTATTTTTGATGTAGTTATAATCAGAATATCACAACCTTTTAGGTCATTATTAACATTAAGGAATTGGTGTCATGACAAGTATTGATTTTATTTGTTTCTATTAGTTATATGATATTGTTGTATTATATCATTAACTTAAGTGTTGTGCATCTTTGTAAGGTCGCAATTGTCATCAGTTGGATATACTATTCAGGTAAGAATTACATTTCCATAGTTTCTTCCCTTTTTTTAATGTTATGAAACTTATTCTTGTATAGATTCACTATTTGTTGGTTCATTTTAAAACCCGTCTACTTGAATTACAACTACAATAATGAACGATCTAGGTAGCTTTTTTATAACATGTTTTTATTAGTGGTTTTTTCATTATTTATTTTTTCATTTCAATACTGTGGTTATCCTTTTTAAATATTTAGAGATTTTACATGGTTTGCTTGTAGTTTTATTGTATTATATTTGAAATTTTATTTTAGGAGTACGTAGCTAACTATTTTTGATGTACTTACAATTTGAATATCACTCTTTTAGGTCTTTATAAACATTAAGCAATTGGTGTCATGAGGTATTGTTTTTGTATTAGTTATATGGTATTGTTGTTTCTTATCATTTAAATTTTTTTATTAGTGGTTTTATCATTATTTATTTTTTAATTTGAATGTTGTTGTTATCCTATTTTTTAAATATTTAGAGATTTTACAATCCATTCTTTACCCATGGAGAAAAAAGGTAAATCTTTACAAGTATGTTAATCTTCATTTTACGTGATTTCCTTATAGCTTAATTGTATTATATATCTAGTTTTATTTCACAAATTGCTATTTAATTGTTTTTAATGTATTTACATATAGCTTGCGTGTTGTGACCTTATAGATCTCTATGGAGTTCAACCAACAAGTGCTAGAGTAAGAGATTGATTTCATGTACTTTGTTTTTGTTAGAAATTATATTGTAGTATGGTATTATAATCTGATGTGTTTTCCTTTTTTAACCATATATTCACAAGTTGGTATCATTTATTTTTGGTGTTTATACTTTTTAACTTTTACATAAGAAGGGCAGTTGCAATTGCAAATATCTTTGGTGGTGTTATACCTCCTAGAATAAGTGACTCCAAAGATAGGTGTACTATTTTGGTGTCTAGTTTAAATCTTGATAGTTCGTTCTCCTCATATATATATCTTATTTTTTTACTCATTTCTATCATATTCATGTTGTGATACAAAATTCTTGTTTGCATAAAACATAGATGAGGTCATGTTTTTCAATTTGTGTAGTCTTTGTGGAAATGTTGTAAGGATTAAATTGCTACACAATAAGCCTAATAATGCTCTCATTCAAATGGAGGTTGAATTTTATGTTGAATTGGTTGTTCATTTCTTAATGGTCAATATATATATACCTTAGAGCTTGCTAAAGATGATCTGATATTTGTTTGTTGGGTACCTATATTCAAAGGAAAATGATAAATGATTGAATGAATTTCTGTATATTGAAGCCATCTACTTCGGATTGTGTATTGTGACAAGATCATTAGGTCCTTTTACCCATATAGGTAATAAGTGGGTATGCAAAATTGCATATAGATACCTTTCATATAACATCATTTTAAATATAATTTTGAAACATCCATAAATAATCAGAGATTATATAAATGTATGGTAATTTCATGAAATTTATTCCCTTTTATGCACTTCTATCCATAAATTCCTTAAAACATCTTTAATTATAAAATCTTAATAAATTTCGTGAAATGCATCCAATAATTGCCAATTATAGGTTAATAACTGCTAAGAAAATGCATACAAATATCTTAAACAGTGAATGACTGTTTTCTAACCATTTTGCAAAACTTTTACCGAATTTTCATTTATCTTTCTACACTCTTCATTGTGTTGTCCAGGTAAGGTGTACATTATGGATACTTGTTATCCTTTGTTATTCATGTTTTTCCCTTGTAATCATCAATTCAAATGTCGTGCATCTTTGTAGGGTTTCAACATTTATGATTGTTGTTCTCAGTTTGATATAATTTTTAAGTACATTTTCACGATTTCTTCCTATTTTTAATCTTTTATTATTTTATTTGAATACTATTGTTTATTTACAATTTTTACGCCTAGAGATTTTAAAAGACTTCTTTGCCGACTAAAGAAAAGGAGGATCTTTAGAAGTTTTACTCTTTTTTGCATGGTTTGCTTGTAGTTTTATTGTATTATATTTGTAGTTTTATTTTAGAAATACATAACTAACTATTTTTGATGCACTTAATATTTGAATATTAGAATCTTTTGTCTTTATGAACATTGAGCAATTGGTGTCATGACAAGTATTGGTTTTATTTACTTCTATTAGTTGTTATATGGTCTTTTGTATTATATCATCAACTCAAGTGTTGTGCATCTTTATACGGTAATAATGTTTTTGATGATTGTTGTCAATTGGTTATATAATTTTCCAAGTATATTTCCATAGTTGCTTTGTTTTTTTAATGTTGTATTATTTGATTTTAATACTAATGTTAACTTGCAATTTTTTGTGCCCACAGACTTTAAAAGACTACTTTACCTACTAATGAAAAGGAGGATCTTTAGAAGCTTTGTTCCTATTTACAAGGTTTAATTGCTTGTATCTTTATTTTGTTGTATTTGTAATTTTATTTCAGAAATACCTAGTTAACTATTTTTGATGTATTGACAATTTAAATATCACAATTTTTTAGGTCTTTATGATCATTAAGCAATTGGTGTCATGACAAATATTGATTTTATTTGCTTCTACTAATTGTTATTTGGTAGTGTTGTGCATGTTTGCAAGGTCGTAATGTTTTTGATGATTATTGTTAGTTGGATATACAGTTATCCAAATACATTTCCATACTTTCTTCCTTTTTTGTTAGTATTGCGGTGAAACTTATTCATGTGCTAATTGACTATATGTTGGTCCATTTTAAAATCCAGTGTACTTGAATTACAAATAACAAGTATTTTGTATGAATGACAAAGGATAACAAGTACCTGTAAATGTACCTCTTGTTTGAACATTATGAAGAGTGTAGAAATATAAATGAAAATTTGATAAATTGTTTGAAAAATCATTAGAAAAATGTCATTTTTTTTATGCATTTTCTTAGCTACAACATTAATATATTGCTGACGTTCACTGCACATAGAGATGAATCCTCTAATGAACTATGAACAAAATTTTGACAGAAACAATAGTCAATACCTAGCTAACTATTTTTGATGTACTTATAATCTGAATATCACAATTTTTTAGGTCTTTATAAACATTGAGCAATTGTTGTTATGATAGGTATTGATTTTATGTGCTTGTGTTAGCTGTTATATGGTATTGTTGTATTATATCATCTAAATTTTGTTAACATGTACAATTTCTAATGCCTCCACAAAATTCTCCTAGTTGTAGCTACACAAGAAGCATAGATGGCTGAGATATAGTAATTTGGAATATTATTTCAATGAGAATAAAAGTGAATTGGGAAATAAGAATGTCATCATAAAATAAGAGTATTTTTGAAAGTTGAGAGTAGAGGAAAGTGAACAATGTCATAGTAATCTAGAATATTATTTCAATGCACTTACAAGTAAATGCCCGTGTGGTAGTGTCTATCTACTGCAAAGTAAGATGTTCATCCCAGAAAACACATTTTGGAATTACATAGCAACTAATTGGGCCAATCTAGGAAATGTGCCATCTTACTACAGTCCTCTTCTTGCAAGTAGTACTCAAGGTTAAAGGCCAGCTTTGATTTGTGGGTACAGCAAGCAAGTGAAAGTTTGAGTGGGCAATTGAACTACCTATGCCAACAGATGGTGTGGATATGGTTGGCTTGTGGGATCTGTGAGCTTTTTTCTTTTGTTTTTTCCTTTGCTTGCTACCTTCTTTTTACTAGAGTATTTAAACATAGGTTACGTTTTAAGACAACTTTTTCAACTCCGGGAGTAAAAAATGATTTTTGATGATTTCTTTTCTAAACGTATTTTCCCCACATCGATTGTCGAGTTGCTCTAAATGATAGTTGTAAATATATTTATAATGTTTGTATGTGTTTAATATTTAAATAAGTGAGCCTTCTTTTTACTAGAGTATTTAAACATAGGTTACGTTTTAAGACAACTTTTTCAACTCTAGGAGTAAAAAATGATTTTTGATGATTTCTTTTCTAAACGTATTTTCCCCACATCGATTGTCGAGTCGCTCTAAATGATAGTTGTAAATATATTTATAATGTTTGTATGTGTTTAATATTTAAATAAGTGATGTTAATGTTGTGTTATTATTTTTTACTGTTGATATGATTGAATGTCATAATGAGGTTAATATGAAAAAGTTGTTAGAAATCTGCCTATATCATCATGGATTTGAGAGTGATTTTTAGGTTTAGGAGTAGGGTTCCCAAACAAAGCCATAAATCTGTCAGAGTTATAACTTGAGACAAAAGGAAGAGCTAGAGACAATGAACTTCAAGCAGGTAATCATTTTTCCCTTAAGAAGGTTGTCGCATTTTAGGTGTAATTAGTTTTCTTTTGATTATCTTGTTTATTGCTTAGTTAATGTTTGTTATGTTCATGTTATCATTGTTTGAATCACTATATATATGTTGCATATGTGGAAATGTGTGCGTGCTAGTATAATTCCTAACATTTAGATCACTAAGACATATATCTGTAGTTCTAGTTTTAGTGTTGTTTGAATGTTTTTGTTAACTATATTTAAGTATTGACAATTGGGTTGTTTGTGCATAGGGTTCCATTTTTAATTGATATCCATGTTACATTACATTCGATGAAGTATGTCATATGAGAATGAATAAATCTTACATGTCTTCATGCTTTTTGCTTTGATTGATAATTGCATTCTACATAATTGATTATGGATTATATTTTTCATCCATTGTCTTTAGTTTAGCAATATTAATTAGTACTTAGGTGCCCTATTATCTTTGCTTGAATGTTTAAGTTTTGATTCACAATTCCCTGTGGATATGTTCTGTACTTGTTGGTTTCTGTAATAGATGTTGAATACATGCAATTAATTAAAATTTTCGAACAAGTTTTTTACGTTATTTCTGGGAAATCGAAATAATCATTTTCAGATTCTTTAAAGGTTTAGGGTTAGTTTAGATTAATTTTAGTTGGGTTTAATTATTTTTTTGATTTGCTAGGATTTAGTTATGCATAGTTTAAGCCTAGCTTTTGTTTTAGCTTAGATTTAACTTAGAATAGATTAGGTATAGATTAGGAGTTGCCTTAGTTGTAAGCTTAGGAGCATGTTAGATTTAGTTTGGAGTAGTGTAGGTTTAATTGGGGTCCCTTTAAAAAAAACAAACAGAAGTTGAAACCTTGACCTTTTGCGTTGAAATCCAGTCATTTTGAAGTATTGAAAATCCAATGCGAGTTGACAAAAATGATGTTGAACTGTTTGAATGTTGTAGATTTATTAGTTTTTCTTCTTATTGGATTAACATTACTTGTTGCATTTCAAAATTGCATTAACTGCTAAAAATACATTGAAAATTGAACTCACCTTTGCTTGAATATAATTTGGAGTATATTGTTGAATGCTTTGATTTTCATAACTATGATTGAATAGAGTAATAAACATGAGTTCAATATGATTATGACAAAAATTAAGTGATTAGAAATCAATATTGCTGAAATAATTCCTATTGGAATGTGAGCATTAGTGATGCAAGTTCTCAACCCTCACGTTGTAATTAGCTGAAATAATTCTTATTCTTAATTTTTCTTTGAAAAAAAAGGGAGCAGTTGATTTTTAATTTGCCATTCAATTTCAATGTCATGTGGATTATAAAATAGCCACATAACCATGCATATTTGGCCAAGTACATTTTACTTTATTTTTTGTAATGATTGTTGCAATTAGTTTAGATAAATTGTTACATATATTTTCATTTATATGTCCACACTTAATTGTTGCATTGTTGCCATAATTAGGCTATTCAACTCCTACTTATTTCTACTTGCCTTCCTCGTACAAGCACCATTTTAGTTAATCCACAACTAATATGATTATCCCATTAAATTCCAGCAATGGATCTATTGACTTTATGCATCATGCAACCATGTTATTGTACATTTTCTTTCATTTAGCAACATAAATCGTTGCTGGAATTTGGCCTATCAAGTTTACATTTAAACACGTTTCTTCACTTGTGATTGCATCCATTTTGTCATTAAAGTTGCTTCCATTTATGAAATTTTGGTCATCGTCTTTGTAATGGATCACACCTTTTGGTGTGCATATACATCTGTTTAACATTATGAGTTCTTTTTGTGGTTAGTTTCTAACTTGTGCATTATTCTTATACTAATCATAATACGGCTAAAGTGATATCCTAGTGATTGAGAGATTTCTTTATGTGGTTTCATCTATTTAGTGCATCATTATTTCAGTTTATTCTTTAGTACAAGTTAGCTGTTATAATTCTAAACAAAAACTCGTGACTAAGATGCTTTGTTGTAACAATGCTTTTTTTTTTACCATGGTATGTGCATTTCTAGTAAATATTTATCACATCATTTACACATGTACATTCTTATTTTTAATCTATACACCTATGTTTCCTTGTTGGAGCTATCATGTTTTTGTGGACGTTACCAATCTATGTAATTGATGTGGTGTTTATATATGTTCTAGCATACCCAACTTCAATGAAAATTTGGTTTTTATTCTCTAGTTGGAGCTTTGTTTTTGTATTTTTCTTGGATTGTCATGCCTTGAGCTTTCATTTTATACCTTATTTATTATTTTTGGATTTACAAAATTCTAACTATGGAATCTTTGAGTAGTTGTAGGCATGCAGGAAATATGACAGGATTTCTAGCCAATGTGGCTTGTGTATTTCCCATTACTAACCCTACAAGAAATAGTCTCTAGAATTTTATTGTTTATTGTTTGTTAAATTTCTCTGACATGATTCCTATTGTCTATTGTTTGTCAATTTTTCTTTTTGTTCTTTATTTTGTAGAAGATTATTACTTTAATTTAGTGTAGATTGAAGTTTTTTTTTTATTTCCTTGCTTTACGTTGAGGATAGGGGGACCTAACATTTAGAGGATAACAACCTTCAAAAAAATAATTTTGAGAAATTCAACTTACATGAGGTAGGGTTTAAAATTTGAGATTATGAAATTTGAAGGAAGTCTCTAGACGGTTGGGATACCATTTTAGTGATTAGATTGGTATTTCTACATATCTTTGTGTTCATGTGTTCGATGTATTTTACATGTTCTCTTATATGATGGTTTCTTATATTTTTATATGGTTTTTTTTTCATGCATCATTATCAGATGCTTGTGCTGAATGGATTGCTTGTATGTTTGATCGAGTTTTTGCCGTCTTCTATAACTTTCACTGCTTTTATTTTATTTTATTTTGAAGTCAACGTTAATTACGATGTGATTTTCTCTAACGATGTTGTTCAATTTGTTTCATTATTATTTTTTGTTTTGTAGATAGGATGCTTGGACTAAGATTATGGTTCAAATATTATCCAATTATGGATGAATTCATTGGATAATGGTTCAGCTTAAAAAATCCTAATATTAATCGTAAAAATTCATATTATTTGGATATCATTATGATATGAATCTAAATATAGGACTATATTTGAATTTGTTTTGTTATGTCTTATGTTAAGATCCATTTCTTTCTTAATTAAAAATTGCACTATTAATGTTTCTTTGATGTGCTGATCGGTCTCACTTGATATCTACACGGTCATCTAGTTGCTTTATTAATGTTTCTTTTTATTTTTAAGATAGAGGATGCAAAAAACCTTTTCTTATATATTGTAAGGTTAAGAAACAAGTCTAAATATATTTATTTTACATTACAATATGGTAAAAAAATTATCACCACCACCATTATCGATATTTTAAATATATCAATTTATCCACGACTTAAAATCATGTCTCTTATAACATGAGTTTAAACAAATCATTTCCTCTCAATGTTTGACACAACTTCAATGAATAAAATATTAATATCTCAATGCTTTCTTTGTTACACTCAATTAAATTAGATTCACTACTGAACCTAAAAACATAATCACAATTAAGCACAACCATAATCATATCTATTATAAATTTCAAAGATTTAACATCCTACATTAATATTAAATTATGGTTACATACAATTCCTATGATAAAGTTTAAATATTCAATGTGATAAATACTTAAACATATACATAACCATTCATTGATCCTTTTAAATGCATACGATAAATCATAATATAATGTAAATTAAAAATGTAATAATTCCATCTTCTCAAATTTAAATTCATCGACATAATTAAAAAAATATTGAAAGCATCATACAGAAAAATATTCAAAAATTATTACAGTACAACTTCAAAAGTTAAGAGCTGTATTTTAATTTCATGTAAAGCCATTGGTAAATCCTTTCCTTTGGATTATTAATTTCTATATATCCATCAATATTACATCTTTGCCAAATTATACGATTT
Organism: Amphibolis antarctica; assembly: GCA_024699675.1. NCBI lineage: Eukaryota > Viridiplantae > Streptophyta > Magnoliopsida > Alismatales > Cymodoceaceae > Amphibolis > Amphibolis antarctica. The sequence goes on along the minus strand of JAMKPZ010003997.1, from coordinate 1,103 downwards.
TAATTTAGATACACCGCGGACTAGGAACCAACACTAATCCTCAGAAAAAAAGTACGAGCATTAATATTTTCTGTGGGCGGACATCTTGTTTGTTTCGACTTGAATGCTTCAAACTTTTTTATCAATCATTGTTATTTTATAAATTTTTATCACGAAACTTATAATTTTAAGACTATTTCTTTCGATACTCTCGATTCCGTACTTTTCGCAATTTTCGAAGTCTCGAACGTATCAAGGAATCTCATGTGTGCTACAGCATCATCACCTTTTGAAGCATCGATCTGCCATAACAATTTCAAAATTTTAAACTACAAATTAATTGTTACCGAAAAATGAGTTACTTGAGTTATATCACTAAAAAGTATTATATATATATGTGTGTGTATGTATATATATTACATGTACCTAGCCTTCTGCATGTTCTATTGTGATTTCTTTTATTTTAACTTTTATTTTAATTTTGCACGAAATCTTAACGTTCGTATACACAAACTTTAATATATAAATTTTTACCATCTTAATCATGATGTAATTTCAATTTCATTTGTAATAGGCATAGGCAAATTATTAGAAGCAACCTAACATCAAATTAATAATTTAAGACCCTTGATCTCATAAAAAGCATACATGTACATTTAAAATGACATGCAAATTAGAATGATATGCCCGATTAAAATAATTAGAATGATATGATATTTTAACCAAACTCTTCAAATATTTTCGAAAACATTTGAAAAAAAAAGGTAAAATTAAAATTACATAAAAAATTTATTAAGAAGTACTTCAACAAATAAATGTAATTTTTAAAGTTTTTTTTTTTCAAAAATTATTACAGTACAACTTCAAAAGTTAAGAGCTGTATTTTAAACGTACTTTTAACTAATCAAATCTTAAGAATTTATCTATAGGAAAGTGGTAAGGCATTTATAAGAATTCCATCAAGACTATCATATTACCTAAAATAATTATAATGAAAAAAGTATTTATCTTTCATTAACAAATAATTATAATCACGTACATGAAAGTTGTTCAACGTATAAATCAAAATGTTTACTTTCTCATTTTAGAGCAATATTAACTATGGAGTAGAGAAGCAATTTCAC
>JAMKPZ010003996.1:0-19976 GCA_024699675.1 Amphibolis antarctica | reverse complement strand
GTCTATTGTTACAGCACAGAATCTCGAATTAGAACAATTGGATGTAAAGACGGCCTTCCTGCATGGTGATTTAGATGAAGATATCTAGATGGAGCAACCAACAGGTTTTGTGGTACAGAATAAAGATGATTGGGTGTGTAAGTTGAATAAGTCTCTTTATGGACTTAAGCAGTCACCACGACAATGGTACAAGAGATTTGATGCATTCATTACCAAAATTGGTTTTAGCCGCAGCTATTATGATTCATGTGTGTATGTTAGAACTCTTGATGATAACACACATATTTATCTGCTTATGTATGTTGACGATATTCTCATAGCTGCAAAGAATAACAGGACCTCCAATAGTGAAACCCACCAAGAGAACCATCCGTGGAGTACCCAAAGTGAAGGGGAACCACGTAAATCCTTTTGTGTTTGAATGCTCAAGATCACCTCCTTCTTCCCCACAAAAATTGAAGCAAACAGAGGCTAAATGCGTCGGCGAGGAGCTTCAGAAATCCGGCAATGAGCTCCCAAATCTGAGCTTTTCGACCTCGATTTGGGCCCCGATTTCTTCCGAAATCATAGGGCTTTTGTTCATGGAAGCACAACAAATGGTATTAGAGTGATTTTAGAGAACGAAAACCAGATTTGAATCCGTATTTTGGGCTGAAAGTTGCAGCCACGTCGTCGTCGCCGCCGTTGCTGCTGGAACCCTAAAAATTTAAAATCATAGTATCTTCCATTTCACTTGGTAAAATGAGTTTGTAAGCCTCTTGAACCTTCCACACATTGCTCCAAAGCTTCTGAAATTTTTTGGGAAATTTTTTGTGAAGGCAAATCCAAGGTTTTGATTTTTGGTATCATTGTTGAAATTTTCGTGGTTCTTTTGCCAACCGATTTTTGTTGCAAAGTGGTTGAGATTTTTGAATACACGTTGAGAATCAGATCTTGTGCCAAATTTTGAATTTTTGGATGTGTTTGATATTTGCATAATCTGAGTTCAACAAGTACGAAATCAGTTTTTTGGGGGTTTGTTGAAAGTTGAAGCAAATCGAACACATTTTTGCATTTTTGAGCAATTTCTGAAACTAGAAATTTGTGAAGGTGTGTTTGGAAATTTTATGTGATTATTGCTATTTAAAATCACATTTTTGAGATGGCAACTCCTAGCATAAAAATAGACAAGTTTGATGGCAAAAACAGTTTCAGTCTGTGGCAAATAAAAATGAGAGTACTTTTAAAACAACAGGGCATTTAGGCACCTTTAAATAAGGCTGCCACATTAGTTAAATACTCTCTATAATAATGCATTTTCTAATTTCTATCAAACAGAATGACATGTGGAAAATAATCGATTGAAGAGAACGTGAAAATCTTAAATACCTTATTTTACTTAAATTTATGACTTAATATTTAATCAAAATCATTTTTAAATTAATATTAATTAATTAAAAATCAAAACCACCCAAATATTTTAATTGACAGTGCTTCTACCTTTTTGTAAGGTAAAATCACAGAACTACCGTTTATAAATTTATAAACAATAGTTCTGTGACTCTCTTCATTATATTCACGAAAGTTTCGTAAATCAATTATTAGAAAACAATCTTGTATAATTTAATTAATCTTGTATAAAATATTTGGGGACTTTTTTGTAATTAATAATTAATTAATTGCATTAATTAATTTCATTAATTAATTTCAGATTGGTTTGAAAAGGTTAACTATAAAACCACTAAAATATTTCACAAGATAATAGACGATAGTTCTGTAACCCTCTTCTTTATTTCAATGGTAGTTCTGTAAATCAATTAATTGAAAGTACTTCACTACGTTTGACTTACTTTTATTCTCAATTTTTAATTCCTTAGCTAGTTTACACTGATATGATATTTGACATTTTCAATCAAGTGAGGCTGTTGTTAAAGCAATCTTCAATTAATTAATGTCATTAATTGATTGACGATTATGATTAAGGTAGCTAATAAATGTAATTATATAATTAAAATAGGTATTTAAAAATTCCAATTATGTGAATGAATTATTAAACCAATGTTCCAACATCTAATGAGATTAATTGATGAATAAGCATGGACAAGGTGCTTAATTATTGGGGTCAAGGAATAGCTTTACAGCTTGTTGTATAGCTACTCCTTTCTTTTAAAATATTTCTAATAATGTTAAAATGTTAAATAACTAAGCTTAATAAAATTAAATCACTTATTCAAAAATCTTAAATACCTTATTTTACTTAAATTTATGACTTAATATTTAATTAACATCCATTTTAAATGAACTTAATCAAATAAATTTCAGACAACGAACCTACTCCGTTGCCCCACCCGCCACTCAACGAACCCCTATTGAACGAACATTCGTGCAACAAACCTCCGTTGAATGAGTCTTGCCTCCATATAGAAAATCCTTTTGGGAAAATTCTTAAGATATGTAGAAGTTAAATGCTCCCCCTACAATAATGCATATTCTAATTTCTATCAAACAAAACGACATGTGGAAAATAATCGATTGAAGAGAATGTGAAATAAAAGGATATATTTGACCCAATGCAGGTTGTGATTTGAACGAATTTCAATATTTTATCAATGTAATGTAAGCTTCCTTATCTCATACTGAAACAATTATATCAGTTTATTTGACTAAAACAATTACATCAGGATATATTTGACTAAAAAAATTGCATCTAGATATATCTAACTAAAACAATTACATCAGTTTATTTGACTAAAATAGTTACATTAGGATATATTTGACTAAAACAATTACATCAGTTTATTTGTAATGTAAACTTCCTTGTCTCATACTTGTCTTCATGCATCATCTCCCCTATTTTGTTGACGAGTACCTGCATTGAGACAAGTAGTTATGTAATGACAACTCCCACACCCATGACACATCTTTCTCTTCTTTTGGGTGTTAATTTCTTAATTGAAAGTTTTTATCCATTGAAAATGGGCAAGTATTCCTTTGGTTTTTCTTGATGTAGATGGATCATTTACCACAAAACCAGTTGGTAAATCAACTGTGTCAGAGTTATTTCTACTTTGATCATCTTGAATACACTGCATACTTAATTCAGCAGTTTTCTTCAACAAATTATTAAAAGTTGATTTCACAAGTGCATACTATTGTGTTGAAGTGAAAGCAGTGTCCACCAATTTGAATGCACTAAATCGGAAGTCTCATCTCATGAGAGGAGTAAACTTATGACAAATACAAAAACATGTTTCATTAGCATCAATTGTGAAAATAAAATTCTATGATAAATGTAATAAACATATCCATCAACATGATCTAGTGGTCCATCAATAGTGCTAATGTGGTATCTACAGTGAATGATCTATCTATGCAAAATATATTTTGTGGGTGATCTATTTCTTCCATAATATATAAAAAATATGACAACAAAGAAGACCCCTCATTTTCAAATTTATTGCATGAGCAACATACATCAAAATTGGTCTCCATATTCAAACTGACTACTCTTGGTATGCTTGTCATCATTGGATTCCAAACTTCATAACAATATTGCCCACTTACTTTGCTTTTTTTCTTAGTAAGATACGTCAATCCTTTTTTCATTTTGTCTTGTAATATAGAAAATAACTTTCTTGTATAATTTACAGCAGCTTGTATTTCAATTGACATAGAGAAGAAAAGTGCTGACTTTGTTGTTAAAGTAATTAAATCTTCATGTTCCTTAGATTGACGTCTTGCTTTCAATGCCCTATCATATTGGAAGGCAAATTCTGAAGTAGGAGTCTAAGAGTGCACGTACCTATCAAAAAATACATTTATGCTCTCAGACCTTTGACTTGTGTTCATGTCGCTTATAAATATGTCATTCATATAGCATGGAACCCAATGATCTCAGATGATATACATGTAATTTAGCCAATAGTTATCATGCACTGTTAGATATTTAACTTTCAATAGGTTCCACTCCTTTTCAAACTCTTCAGGAGTCTTTGCACCATATATGCATTAATTGTAATCAACCTTGAAGTTCACATCAGTGCACATCTCTAGGACATGACCAATAACATTTCAGCCAATATGCCAAGAACAGTAACAATGTACAGAATCTGGAAAAACTATAGGAATAACTACACACATTGCATGATCTTGATCTGTAATGATGGCCTTTGATTCTTGCCATACATGCAAATTTAGAATGTAGTAAACAACTAATGAAAGGTTTCTTTTGTCTCATCTACTAGTAAAGTACACTCAAACAATGTAGACTACTTGTGGTGATTTACTCCAGTAAATGGTGCAAAAGGTATGTTAAAATTATTGGTCCTATAAGTGGTGTCAAAAACAACCACATTTCCAAACTTCATATATACTTCACGAGCTCTGCCATCAGCCTAGAAGATACTTCTGAATGTATGATCTTCATCTAATTCAAAACAAAAGAAATAATTTGGATCCTTGTGACTTTGGAAAGTTAAATGCCACATTCTAATAGGGTATTCAGTAACCCTTTTGATGCAGATGATATTTTCTTATGAGATCTTAGCTTCTTTGATTTTGCAGGTGATGCAAGAACATGATTATGCTCCTTGACAAATCTCTCAACAACTCATATATTTAATTCATTGCACATAACATAAAACCTTGCAGGACAACCCTCCCAAATGTCTCATTGCTTGCTCACATCTCTTCCCAAGCAATGTTTGTCATTCATGTCTTTATGTCCCTTTTTATAACAAACAAAGTTACGTGCTATTAATTGTCCACTATTTTTTGATTTTCTGAACCAACTTCTTCTAATAGCAAAACATTTCTTCATTGCATATGCATTATAAAAATTATGTGCATCATCCTCAGAAGAAAATTCCATACCATGGTATGGACTTGGACTTCCTTCTCCTTCTCTATTGGGATGGCTAGGCAACCCTTCCATTCTAATATTAAACTCTAGATTGTCAAGCCCTTGCATTTTAGAATAATCTTGTTTAAGCCATTATACTTGCTGTTATTCATACGAATCAGATATTAAATCATATTGTTGTTTTTTGATTTAAATGTTTCAATGATTGAAATATATTATGCTTATTACCCTAAATGTCTTCTGTGGGTGGCTTTAGTTACCAAATGGTAGTTTAGTTCAACATTAAATCAACATAAATAAAAGTAATTAATTAGAACTTATTCAAGTATTTTCAATTAATTGATTTGCGGAACTTCCATGAAAATAAAGGACAAACTCACGCAACTACTGTTTTGAAAATGGTAGTTTCGTAATTGTATCATGTAATAAAACAGAATTACCGTCAATTAATATTTTACTTTGTACTGTGTACTAAAATATTTAAAGTAATTAATAGTTTATTAATTCCACTAACCTTCTGTCATTTCCTAATATTAAAATGATAACTGTAAATTAACTCATAACTAATTAATAGATGTTCATTCCTATTAAATTAAACTATAATCAATGCACTTGATACTTGAACAATGTCGGTTTAACATTTTTCCTCTAATAAATGTTCATTCATGTTTAATTAAACTATAATAAATGCATTTAATAAATCAACTTCAAATAACATGAAAGCACACCTGTAAGTTGTCGTTAGATCCAATGCTAAATGGCATGGTTTCGTGTTTCATTCGGCGATTGGGGAAGAGGAATCGACGAGAAGATGATTGGGAAGAGGAATTACAAGTGAAATGTGATTTTCTTTTTACGTTAAAATAAAAGAGTTGCTTTGGAAAGAGGAATCATAGGTGAAAATGGTTTTTTTGGCAGTTAATAAAAGGGTTGCTTTTGCATGGGTGAAATCGGTGAGAGTTTTTTTTTCACTCTCTCTCTACTTTTCCTGTCACTCATCTCCACCATCTGCCATCCATCCAATGGCCATTTTTGAGGGTGGCTGTAGAGCCATTTTTGAGGTCTGTTGAAGATGACGTTGATGTTGCATCAATGAGCTTACTTCATTAAGGGTACACACGTCACCGATGATCTGAACCGTTCGACTAATATCTGACAGCCACCTACAGAAGTGACTTCGATATAATGATTTTTGAAATGTTATAACAAATTTTTTAGAACAACCATTCGGTACAATGATCCAGTTGAAATTATATGGTAAGATGGAAAAACGTTATAACGATTTTAAAATCGTTATAATGAATTTTGACTGGTTTTAAGTTAAGTTTGCATCTATAAATAGGAGCTCAATTCATCACTTTTACACCATTCATTCATGAAGTTTCACTCTCCTTCTCACGGCTCTGGTGCTCATGTCTCACACTCAGTTCGAGGGATTTTCATGTTTCGGTGGGAGGAGATCTTGAAGGTGCAAAACCTTAAAGTTTGATTTCTGTGCTCCTTCGAGGTGAATTCACTATGATTATTCTAAAAGGGATTGATTTCGGTTTTCTTTTGTTGGTTTGACATGTGTTCGACCTAAACACACGTGGGTACTCTTTTAAGAGTGGTGGGTTGAAGAGTTCGACCTTAAACTCTTGTCGGTTGAAGAGTTTGACCTTAAACTCTTGTTGGTTGAAGGATTGGATCTTAAATCCTTAGTCAGTTAGAGGATTCAACATTAAATCCTTGTTGGTTGGAGGATTCGACCTAAATCCTTGGTTGGTTGGAGGATTCAACCTAAATCCTTGGTTGGTTGGGGTGTGCAACCACAAACTCCTATGTTGATTGGTTGGAGGGTTCGACCACAAACCCTTGTTGTTGTTGGTTGGGTATTTGACCTTAAACACTCAATTTGTAATAGTTTTAATAGTGATTAGACTTGGTTTAAGTTTCTTAAGTTTGGGGGTGGACGTAGCTAGTTGGTGAACCACCTAAAAATTCTCTATGTGCTTTTATTTCAGCATTCTCATTACTATTTCCGCATCAAATCGACTATATGCACGTTATTTTGTTTCAAAATTCGTACTCAATTTTTCTTCGAATTACTCGTTTCAATCTCGTATCGTTTTCATCATTCGTATTTCATTTACTTTGAATTTTAGTAAAAAATTCGTACGAGACTTATTTAAATTTGAAAAATCACTATTCACCCCCCTCTAGTGGCTATAATCAATCCTAACAATTGATATCAGAGGCATGTTATTTTTGTTGATCTAACAATCACAAAAACAAAATGGCCGCTCAAATTTATAGACCACTCATGTTTGATATTTTGAATTTTGAGTTTTGGAAATGAGAAATAATTGTATTTCTTAAATCTGTGAATCTTGATTTGTGGAATATTGTTGAACAGAGTTCACCAAGTTTAAACAAGCCATATATACTTATGAATGAAAATGATAAGAAAATTCTTTCCTTAGATGCTATGGTCTTGAATATCATATATCATGCTTTGGATGAAGAAAAGTTTAACCTTGTTTCTGAGTGTAGCACTTCTTATGATGCTTGGAGAAGCATTGAAAAGCAAATGAAAGAAACAAGAAATGAAGATGAAGTCAAGAAGGAAGACACACAAATCTTAATTGAAATTCGAAGAGCTCAACAAGAGATTAAACAAAACTTGGAAATGAAACCTCAATCTTCAAAAAGAAGAAGGAAGAACTACTTGAAGAAAAAGAAGAAGAAAAATAAGAGTATGTTGAAGAATACACAGAATGATCTCAATGAAAAATCAGATTGATATCTCAATCTGTTATCATTCATCCAAGAAGGTTGATATCTCAATCTCTTATTGCCAATGGGAGCTAGTGGATTATTATGATCTTCCATGTTCCATTGAACACGTCCATGACCACCAACAATCTCCATGGGGTCATCTATCTCCTCAATACGTTCCTCCTATCGAATTCTAGGAGTTAATTCCATTGAATCAATGAATAAATCATCTAACACCAATAAATGTTCCTTATCATTGTTAGATTCATCCTTTTCTTCTACATTTTCTAGAAAAGTTGCATCTCTATATTTAATGATTCCTTTTTCAGTGTTGAAAAATCTATACCCAAAAGATTTTTCACAATATCCAATAAATCTACATTTAAGTGTTATAGATTCCAACTTATCCCTTAATTGTTCAAGAATAAGTACATGGGCTACATAACCCCATTTCCTTAAACAACTCAAGTTGGGATTTCTTCAGGTCCACAATTCATAAGGTATATCCAAAACATATTTGGTGAAAATTCTATTCAAAATATAATTTTCTTTTAACACAGCTTTCCCCCAAAAATCCTTGAAGAGACCAAAATGTGATAACATACATCTAACAGAATTCATTAGAATTCTATTCTTCCTTTCCACCCTTACTTCCCATCTAATTCCATGTTGTTCACAAAATTATTCAAATTCCTTTGAATTATATTCCCCACCTTTATCTGATCTTAACACCTTAATGTTCATTCCAAGTTGCTTTTCTACTTTCATTTTATATTTCTTAAAACATACTATTACTTCCTATTGACCCCATGCTTAAAGGAGGAATTACACGGCTAGCCACCAGCAAACCGCTTCAAGGAAGCGACACCTGACCCCCAAAAACCCACATTTTGTGAAAAGTTGGGGGGATGGAGCTGACTTGCCGCTAGCAAGCCGCTTCAAGGAAGCGGCACCCGGATCCCCAAAAACCCGCATTTGGTGACAAGTTGGGGGGATGGAGCCGGCTTGCCACTGGAAAGCCGCTTCAAGGAAGTGGCACTCGGATCCCCAAAAACCCACATTTGGTGAAAAGTTGGGGGGATGGAGCCGGCTAGCCGCCGGCAAGCCGCTTCAAGGAAGCGGCACCCGGAACCCCAAAAACCCACATTTGGTGAAAAGTTGAGGGGATGGAGCCAGCTAGCCACCGGCAAGCTGCTTCAAGGAAGCAGCACCCAGATCCCCAAAAACCCACGTTTGGTGAAAAGTTGGGGGGATGGAGCTAGCTTGCTGCCGGCAAGCCGCTTCAAGGAAGCGGCACCCGGATCCCCAAAAACCCACATTTGGTGAAAAGTTGGGGAGATGGAGCCGGCTAGCCGTCGGCAAGCCGCTTCAAAGAAGCGGCACCCGGATCCCCAAAAACCCACATTTGGTGAAAAGTTGGGGGATGGAGCCGGCTAGCCGCCGGCAAGACGCTTCAAAGAAGCGGCACCCGGATCCCCAAAAACCCACATTTGGTGACAAGTTGGGGGGATGGAGCCGGCTTGCCATCAGCAAGCCGCTTCAAGGAAGCAACACCTAGACCCCCAAAAACCCACATTTAGTGACAAGTTGGGGGGATGGAGCCGGCTTGCCGCCAGCAAGCCGCTTCAAGGAAGGGGCACCTGGATCTCCAAAAACCCATATTTCGTGGAAATGACCGGGGGACCAGTCGGCCTCTGTCTGCCACGTAGTGGCTGCCGGTTAGCTACCCAGAAAGGAAAGCCAAATCAATTAGAGGGATTCGACGTGATTTAACTACTAAAATCTCGCAAATCAATCAATTACGTGGACCGCGTAATTAAACCTGAGATCTCGCCCGCTTCCATCTTCGGATGCCCCAAAGAAGGAAGGCGGCCCCTTATAAAAGAAGGGGGCCTTCCACCCATTTCAGCAGGCAAACACCCTCTCGAGAAAAGGCTAGAACCTCTGGAGGAGACGCACGTTGGGATGCTTGGAGAAGACGCCAGCTGAAGGTTCTGAAGGACGAAAGCAGCTCGGGGCCCCAAAACCTTTTCGCCGCACCGGAGCGAGGACATCCGATCCACGTCAATGACTCCCTACAGGTAAGCCTCCCCGTCCTCGACGTTTTTTGTATGTTTTAACGACACCTTTCTCAAGCCCCGACCATGTAGCACCTTTCCCATGCAAGGGAAAGGTCGGAGGGCCACCCTAGGTATCATTCCCTCAGAAACGTGTCTGAGGGTACCGGTGGCTGCCCTCCCGGCCGAGTGAATCCACCCGGCACGGTCGAGTTCGGCTTGGCTACAACCCTTCCATCGGGTCATTTTAAGTGGAAACCTTGAGTTTCCCAACCGTTTTACGCGTTTTATCGGGTTCCCCCACGTTTCTTTTTCTGGGAGACGTAAGTCTACTCCCCCGACGCCTCGAAAAAGTTTCCAGGATGACGCCACCGGCAAGGATGCCGGTGGCGGCTGTTCGAGCGTACGAACACGTCCAACCTGACGGTCCCCGTACGTTTTTCTGGGAGACGTAAGTCTACTCTCCCGATGCCCCAGAAATGTTTCAAGGATGACGCCACCGGCAAGGATGCCAGCGGCGGCCGTCCGGGTGTATGAACACGTACAACCCAACGGTCCCCATACGTTTTTCCGGGAGACGTAAGTCTACTCTCCCGATGCCCCGGAAAAATTTTCGGGATGACGCCATCGGCAAGGATGCCGGCAACGGCAGTTCGTGTGTACGAACACGTATAACCCTACGATCCGCATACGTTTTTCCGAGAGACGTAAGTCTACTCTCCCGATGCCCCAGAAAAGTATCTAGGATGACGCCATCGACAAGGACGCCAGCGGCGGTCGTTCGGGTGTACGAACACGTACAACCTTACGATCCACGTACGTTTTTTCGGGAGACGTAAGTCTACTCTCCTGATGCCCGGGAAAAGTTTCCGGGATGACGCCACCGACAAGGATGCCGGCGGTGACCATTCGGGTGTACGAACACGTACAACCCTACGGTTCACGTACGTTTTTCTAGGAGACGTAAGTCTACTCTCTCGATGCCCCGGAAAAGTTTCCGGGATGACGCCATCGGCAAGGTTTCCGGCGGCGGCCATTCAGGTGTACGAAAATGTACAACCCTACGATCCCCGTACATTTGTCTGAGAGATGTAAGTCTACTCTCCCGATGCCCCGGAAAAGTTTCCGGGATGATGCCACTGGCAAGGATGCCGGCAGCGGCCATTCGTGTGTACGTACACATACAACCCGACGATCCTCGTACGTTTTTTTTCCGGGAGACGTAAGTCTACTCTCTCGATGCCCCGAAAAAGTTTCCGGAATGACGCCACTATTAAAACCCCATGCTTTAATGGACATCTTTGTACTGATGACACGGGGAACCACCCGGCTTGCCGCCGGCAAGCCGGTACAAACAACCGGCCATCGGTTACCTGAAAACCCGTCTTTGCACAGATGGTTCGGGGAACCAACCGACTTGCCGCCGGTATAAACAATCGGCCACCGTTTCCCCGAAATCCCATCTTTACACAGATGAGTCGGGGAACCACTCGGCTTGCCGCCAGCAAACCGGTACAAACAACCGACCACCTGTTCCCCGAAAACCCATCTTTACACATACAATTCGGGGGACCAACCGGCTTGCCGGCGGCAAGCCGGTACTAACAACCGGCCACCGGTTCCCTAAAAACCCATCTTTGCACAGATGGTTTTGGGGACCAACCGGCTTGCGGCAAGCCGGTATAAACAATCGGCCACCGGTTCCCTAAAAACCCATCTTTACACAGATGACTCGGGGAACCACCCGGCTTGCTGCCGGCAAGCCGGTACAAACAACTGGCCACCGGTTCCCCGAAAAGCCATCTTTACACATACAGTTCGAGGGACCAACCGGCTTACCGCCGGCAAGCCTGTACAAACAACTGGCCACCGGTCCTCGAAAAACAACCGGCCACCGGTCCCCAAAAAACAACCAGCCACCAGTTTCAACATGACCATTCACTGCGTCGGTTGCAACTTTTTCAATCATGTCAACAGCCAGTTGCCGCCTCTAGCAAGGTGGCAACCACGTGTACAGCCGACCCGAATGTAATGTCGAAAAAGGTACGACGTGACCATTCACTGTGTCTATGGCAGCTTTTGAAAAAGCAACGAATCACGTCCTCAGCTGATTGCCACCTCCCCTGAGGCGGCAACCACGCAACCAACCAGACGGATCGTAATGTCACAAAAAGGGTGATGTGACTATTCACGACAACTTTCGGAAAAGAAACATGTGAAGCCTTCACATCACATCCCGGTGGCCGGCTCCCACAAGGTGGTTGCCGCATAACTAGTCGGTTAAGATCAAAGATGTGGGGAGATACGGCACAGCCTCCGGGCACGGTACGTGAACACTTTCCACCTCGTTACCCGGTCACCAGCACGCACAAGGTGGCTGCCGTACAACCAACCGGCTAGCAATATGGCATCCCCTAGCCAAGTGACTGAGGGTGTAAGTCCGATTCTATTGTACGACCTATGATAGATAATTCACCAAAGGGTGAAATCTCGCTTGGCTTTCCATCTACGCATGGAGGGTCATTCAACCCTAGGATGTCAGTTTCCTGCCCCAAAAGTCATACAACCTCGCCTAGGGAGGGGCATTCTGTTGACCCCATGCTTAAAGGAGGAATTACACGGCTAGCCACTAGCAAGCCGCTTCAAGGAAGCAGCGCTCGGACTCTCAAAAACCAACGTTTGGTGAAAAGTTGAGGGGATGGAGCCGGCTTACCGTCGACAAGCCACTTCAAGGAAGCGGCACCCGGATCCCCAAAAACCAACATTTGGTGAAAAGCTGGGGGTATGGAGTCGGCTTCCCACCGGCAAGCCGCTTCAAGGAAGCAGCACCCGGATCCCCAAAAACCCATGTTTGGTGAAAAGTTGGGGGGATGGAGCCAACTTGCCGCTAGCAAGCCGCTTCAAGGAAGCAGCACCTGGATCCCCAAAAACCCACATTTGGTGAAAAGTTGGGGGGATGGAGCCGGCTAGCCCCCGGAAGCCGCTTCAAGGAAGCGGCACCCGGATCCCCAAAATCCCACATTTGGTGAAAAGTTGGGGGGATGGAGCCGACTAGCCGCCGACAAGCCGCTTCAAGGAAGCGGCACCCGGATCCCCAAAAACCCACATTTGGTGAAAAGTTGGGGGGGATGGAGCCGGCTCTATCCCCCTAACTTGTCACCAAAGGTGGCTTTTTGGGGGTCCGGCCTTCGCCTGCCACGTTGCGACTGCCGGTTAGCTACCCAGAAAGGCAAGCCAAATCAATTAGAGGGATTTGACGGGATTTAACCACTAAAATCTCGCAAATCAATCAATTACGTGGACCGCGTAATTAAACCCGAGATCTCGCCACCTTCCATCTTCAGATGCCCCAAAGAAGGAAGGCAGGCCCTTATAAAAGAAGGGGGCCTTCCACCCATTTCAACAGGTAGACACCCTCTCGAGAAAAGGCTAGAACCTCTGGAGGAGACGCACATTGGGACGCTTGGAGAAGACACCGACAAAAGGTTCTGAAGGAGGAAAGCAGCTCGGGGCCCCGACGCCTTTTCGCCGCACCGGAGCGAGGAATTCTGATCCCCGCCAATGACTCCCTACAGGTAAGCCTCCCCATCCTCAACGTTTTCCGTACGTTTTAACGACACCTTTCTCGAGCCCCGACCATGTAGTACCTTTCCCATGCAAGGGAAGGGTTGGAGGGCCGCCCTGGGTATCATTCCCTCAGAAATGTGTCTGAGAGTATCGGTGGCCGCACTCCCGACCGCGTGAATCCACCCGACACGGTCGAGTTCGGCTCGGCCACAAACCTTCCATCGAGTCATTTTACGTGCAAACTCTGAGTTTCCTAACCATTTTACGCATTTTATCGGGTTCCCCACGTTTCTTTTTCCAGGAGACGAAAGTCTACTCCCCCGATGCCCTGGAAAAGTTTCTGGGATGACGCCACCTGCAAGGATGCTGGCGGTGGCCGTTCGGGTGTACGAACACATACAACCCGACGATCCCCGTACGTTTTTCTAGGAGACGTAAGTCTACTCTCCCGATACCCCGGAAAAGTTTCCAGGATGACGCCACTGGCAAGGATGTCGACGATGGCCATCCGGGTGTACGAACACGTACAACCCAACGGTCCCCAAACGTTTTTTCGAGAGACGTAAGTCTACTCTCCCAATGCCCCGAAAACATTTCTGGGATGATGCCACCGGCAAGGATGCCGACGACAGCCATCCGAGTGTATGAACACGTACAACCCAATGGTCCCCAAACATTTTTCCGGGAGACGTAAGTCTACTCTCCCGATGCCCCGGGAAAGTTTCCAGGATGACGCCACTAGCAAGGATGCCAGCGGCGGCCGTTCGGGTGTACGAACACGTATAACCCTACGGTCCCCGTACGTTTTTCAGGGAGACGTAAGTCTACTCTCCCGATGCCCCGAAAAAGTTTGCAGGATGATGCCACCTGCAAGGATGCCAGTGGCGGCCGTTTGGGTGTACGAACACATACAACCCTACTATCCCCGTACGTTTTTCTAGGAGAGGTAAGTCTACTCTCCCGATGCCCCAGAAAATTTTCCGGGATGACGCCACCGGTAAGGATGCCGGCGGCAGCCGTTCGGGTGTACTAACACGTACAACCCTACGGTCCCTGTACGTTTTTCAGGGAGACGTAAGTCTACTCTCCCGATGCCGTAGAAAATTTTTCGTGATGACGCCACCGGCAAGGATGCCGTCGGTGGCCGTTCGGGTGTACGAACACGTACAACCCTACGGTCCCCGTACATTTTTCCGACAGACGTAATTCTACTCTCCCGATGCCTTGCAAAAGTTTCATGGATGACGCCACCATTAAAACCCAATGCTTTAACAGACATCTTTGTACTGATGACTCAGGGAACCACCCTGCTTGCCACCAGCAAGCTAGTACAAACAACCGGCCACTGGTTCCCTGAAAACCCATCTTTGCATAGATGGTTCGGGGGACCAACCGGCTTGCCCTGGTGGCAAGCCAATATAAACAACCGGCCACTGGTTCCCCAAAAACCCATTTCTACACAAATGACTCGGGGAACCACCCGGCTTGCCGCCGGCAAGCCGGTACAAACAACCGGCCACCGGTTCCCCGAAAACCCAACTTTACACATACAGTTCGGGGGACCAACCGACTTGCCGCCGGCAAGCCAGTACAACCAAACGACCACTGGTTCCCTGAAAATTCATCTTTGCACAGATGGTTTGGGGGCCCAACCAACTTGCCGCCGGCAAGCCAGTATAAACAACCAGCCACCGGTTCCCTGAAAACCCATCTTTACACAGATGACTCGAGGAATCACCCTGCTCACCGCTGGCAAGCCGGTACAAACAACCGGCCACTGGTTCCACGAAAACCCATCTTTACACATACAGTTCGGGGGACAAACCGGCTTGCCGCAGGCAAGCTGGTATAAACAACCGGCCACCGGTTCCCTGAAAACCCATCTTTACACAGATGATTGAGGAACCACCCAGCTTGCCGCCAACTAGCCGGTACAAACAACCGGCCACCGGTTCCCCGAAAACCCATCTTTACACATACAATTCGGGGTACCAACCGGCTTGCCGGCGGCAAGCTGATACAAACAGCTGGCCACCGGTTCCCTGAAAACCCATCTTTGCATAGATGGTTTGGGGGACCAACCGGCTTGCCGACGGCAAGTCAGTACAAACAATCGGCCACCGATTCCCCGAAATCCCATCTTTACACAGATGACTCAGGGAACCACCTGGCTTGCCGCTGGTGGCAAGCTGGTACAAACAACCGGCCACCGGTTCCCTAAAAACCCATCTTTGCACAGATTGTTCGGGGGACCAACCGGCTTGCCGCCGACAAGCCGATATAAACAACCGACCACCGGTTCCCCGAAAACCCATCTTTACACAGATGACTAGGGGAACCAACCGGCTTACCGGCGGCAAGCTGGTACAAACAGCTGGCCACCGGTTCCCCGAAAACCCATCTTTACACGTACAGTTCGAGGGACCAACCGGCTTGCCGCCGGCAAGCCGGTACAAACAACCGGCCACCGGTTCCCTGAAAACCCATCTTTACACATACAGTTCGGGGGACCAACCGGCTTGCCGACGGCAAGCCGGTACAAACAATTGGCCACCAGTTCCCTAAAAACCCATCTTTACACATACAGTTCGGGGAACCAACCAGCTTGCCCCCGGCAATCTAGTACAAACAACCGGCCACCGGTTCCCCGAAAACCCATCTTTACACATACAGTTCGGGGGACCAACCGGCTTGCTGACGGCAAGCCGGTACAAACAATTGGCCACCAGTTCCCTAAAAACCCATCTTTACACATACAGTTCGGGGAACCAACCAGCTTTCCCCCGGCAATCTAGTACAAACAACTGGCCACCGGTTCCCCAAAAACCCATCTTTACACATACAGTTTGGGGGACCAACCGGCTTGCAAACGGCAAGCCGGTACAAACAATTGGCCACCAGTTCCCTAAAAACCCATCTTTACACATACAGTTCAGGGAACCAACCTGCTTGCCCCCGAAAATCTAGTACAAACAACCGGCCACCGGTTCCCCAAAAACCCATCTTTACACATACGGTTCGGGGAACCAACCGGCTTGCTCGCGGCAAGCCGGTACAAATAACCAGCCATCGGTTCCCCGAAAACCCATCTTTGCACAGATGGTGCGGGGAATCGGTCGGCCTACCTCCGGCGAACCGGTATAAAAACCGGTATCTGGTCCCTGATCTCCAGGAAATGTGAGTCTACATTCCCGACGCCCTCAACATATTTCCGGGATGTCGTCTTCGGCATGCATCCTTGCCGGCCCCGGCCAAGTAACAATGCAAGTTCTCATCTCTAGTATGGGGATAGGACGTGGTAGCCGGTATATCCAACCGGCTGTCCGGCGGCCCCGGAAAGTTTTCCGGGGAAAGGTTACATGTGGCCAGACTGACTATAGTAGTTTTTCGTTTTAGAGCCGGAGAGAGGCCGGGATTGCCCAGGCTATCTGAGGGTGCCTAATACCTTCCCCAATAGTACCCTGAGTCCCGTATCCAGTTCTCTCATGTTACACGATTTTATGTGATTCCCGTGGTTTTATCATTTCGATGGTGGAAGGACACTCTCCCATCCGGTTTTCCTTGTTTTCTACCCAAAAATAAGGTGGTGACTCCATTCAACGAGCCATCAACCGCACGTGGTGATGCGCTCACATAAACACATTTCAATTATCTGTACCTCGACCCATCCGCCGACGGGGCTGGTGGAAACCCGTGGGCTTCGGGTGATAGCCGGATGAAAGAGAGGGTACACTTCCATTTTAAGAGATATTAAATAAACATAAGCATACCTAGAAACATCATCTATAAATGTAACAAAATATTCCTTATTATTATAAGTTTTTATACTTAGTAGACCACAAACATTTGAATGAATTAAGCTCAATAATTCATCCGATCTAATTCCCTTTCCAAAAGGTTTCTTAGTCATTTTTTTGACTAAATAGTGTTGACATTTATCTAAATTAGAATTCCTTATATTTGGTATTAAGTTCAATTTTACCATCTATTCCATTTTAGATTTTCCAACATATTGCAATCTAAAATGCCATAAATCAAATTCAGATAAACAACACAAGGAATAACGAGAAGAAACAACTATATTATCAACACCATTGTCAATTACAGAAACACGGAAAAGATCATGTTTCGGAACATAATGCCCAACAACAAAAACTTTCTGATCTTCTCCAATAGAAACACGATAATTATAAAATTTAACTTCTAAATTGTTCTTTATTAATGCATCAATAGAAATCAAATTTTGCCTCATGCCAGATGCATAAAAGACGTCCTTCAGAATTAGAATATTATCTTTCAAATCCAAATGATAAGTGCCAACTCCTTCCACATCCAAATAGGTATTATTCTCCATATAGATGCGTTGATCTCTTGGATTGAATTCTTTAAAGGATTCTAATCCAATTATCATCTTCGCTACGTGATAAGTCACACCAGAGTTGATCCACCAATCATTTTCAACTCTCATATTCTCAAGCATTCATCCATTCATCATTTCATCAACTCTTCTTCTTCAAATTCTTCAAGATGATGACCATGGTAGATGATACTTTCAAGGAAAGAGCATACTACAACATCTATAACGTCGATTTGTTCTACAAAACTTTTAGCGATACAAGTCATTTAAGTAAACATATTAGTACATGTGAAACTAGGCATACTATAGACAAAATAATTCAAACTCAACTTTCTTTTACTTCTGAGGGTAGTGTTTCTTCATGGAGTTATGATTCTTAAAAGGCTTGAGAATTGCATGCTAATTTTATTTGTGTAAATAATCTACCAACTAATTTTGGTGATAATAAATATGTCGATGAATATATTAGGAGAACTTATTGTCCACAATATAAGAATGTATCTAGAAACACTACTAGACAAGATATTCTTAATTCTTTTAATATGCTTAGATTAGAACTTACTAATGTTATGAATATCATTATGACATTACAAGAAAAGATGGCTTTAATGACAGATGTAATTCAACATCCATCACTTTTTTGATTGTTGCAGTGAGCTTTTTTTAATACATATTTTGTGACAGATTCATATTTGTCACAAAAATGTTATTCATCTATCACTAAAGGTTCATTAAACGCTTTAGGTATCAGGCACCTTATTTTGTAATGTTGGCTGTCCTAACATCCAATGTTGTTCCCCTCTTCATGTCATCCACCTCTTCTCTCGCTACCCTCGTCACCTAGCCCATGCATTGTCTACCTATCTACCCCCTTGCGTGTTCACCATGCGTCAGTCCATCACCTTGGTCATTAGCCCACTGGCCCTCAACACATCTGTCATCCTTCCCTTGCTTTTTTTCGTTGGTGCTAGCCAAATCTTGTCAATTCTCTCCTCACTCAACATCCTCTGTCATCTGATGAATCTAACGTTGTTGCACTCAAGAATGGGTCATTTGGGAAAGAAAGCGATGCAGAGACTGAGTAGTCTGGGCAAGTTTGAAGGACACAAGGTAGTTTGCATTGATATGTGCAAACATTGTGTATATGGCAAGCAGAAAATGGTGTCTTTTGGCAAAGGTCAGCACAGTTCAAAGGGAGTATTAGACTATATACAAGCCGATTGTTGGGGACCTGCACGATAGTCTTCTCATGGAGGATCAAGGTATTTCCTTTCTATTATTGATGACTACTCTCGCATGAATTGGGTTTTCTTCTTGAAACATAAGAGTGATGCTTTTGAAAGATTTAAGCATTGGAAAGCTCAAGTAGAAAACCAAACTGATAGAAAGGTCAAATACTTGAGGACAGATAATGGTCTTGAGTTTTGCTCTCAAGAGTTTAACAATTTTTATAAAGATACAGAAATTACTAGACATTATACTGTCAAACATACCCCTCAACAGAATGGAGTGGCAGAGAGATTGAACAGGACACTCCTTGAAAAGGCCAGGTGCATGCTATCCAATGCAGGTTTGAGCAAGAACTTTTGGGCAGAGGTTGTTAACACAGCTTCCTTTCTGGTTAACAGGTCTCCTTCTAGTGCTATAGATGGTAAGATACCATTTGAATTGTGGAAGAACAGGTCTGCAAATTACTCCAAGCTCAAGAATTTTGGATGTCCAGCTTACTACCATGTGAACAATGGGAAGCTGGAGCCACAAGCCAAGAAAGACTTATTTGTTGGATATGGTACTGGAGTAAAAGGATACAGAATTTATGATATTGCATCAGGTAAAGTGATATACAGTCGTGATGTCACTTTTGATGAAAATGCTTTGTTGCAGACTACAGAAGAATTCGAAATTGCATCACCAGAAGTTGAGAATACTACTCCTGAACATGTGGAGTTATATACATAGCAGCCTAGTAATATTGATCAAGTTGAACCAAAAGATAACATATCAGGTGTTCAGGAAAATGCAGTTGAGGAGGAAGAGGTAGAGCAACCACCACCAAGAACCATTGACAGAGAACGTCCTAGAAGGGACATTAGACCTCCCATTAGGTATGGCTATGAAAATTTGGTTGCTTTTGCCTTACAGGTAGCAAAAGAGGTGGAGGATTCTGTTGATCCACCTACTTATAAAGCTACATTGAAATGTTCTAATGCTGGTCTTTAGATGACTGCAATGGAGGATGACTGCAATCCGTCCATAAAAACAAAACTTGGGAGCTTGTGAAACGTCCAAAGAACAAGAACATTGTAGGTTGCAAATGGGTCTATAAGAAGAAAGTTGGGACTCAAGGCAACACTGGGGTGCAGCACAAGGCAAGGTTGGTTGCCAAAGGCTATTCACA
>JAMKPZ010003995.1:0-22502 GCA_024699675.1 Amphibolis antarctica | reverse complement strand
TTCTTGCTTTCAAGCTGTAACAATTTAGGTCTGGCCCCACGGTGGGCGCCACTTGTTGGGAAAAAGGCCGACCTAAATAAACAAAACAAGTAAACCACAAACAAGGCACACAGGATTTAACGTGGAAAAACCCCCTCAGAGTGAGGAGATAAAAAACCACGGTCCAACCAAATCCAACCGGCACTAATCTCAATAAAGGTTACACAGTTTAGATCAGATCAACCAATACTCAACATGCATCTGTATCATCCATAAACAATGGAGAAAAACATCACAATGCAAACTAAGTAATCACTGCAACACTGACCCACTGATCACTATCGATCAATCCCAAATCAGTATATTCTTTGTCTGAACTGCCCTGCCGGCTGAAGTGTGGATGTACCACTGTGCGGAAGAGCAGCTTCACGCACGTCAGCCGAGCGATGGTCGCCGGACACTGGTGCCGTCTGTGAGAAACGAACCTTGGCGACGACCCTTTGCGGGAAGCCAAACCCGGCGACGACCCTTTCACTCCCAACGCAGGCGGACTATGCGTAGGTCGTCGATCGCTAGAGCCTCCTCACGCGGATCTCTCTCCTTCTCGCGCAATCGTCGATCGCCGGAGCTTCCACGCGCAGTCGTCAATCGACGAAGCTTCCACGCGCGGAACGAAGCCCTCGATTTCGCCCGACACACCGATGCCCCGACTCACCGACGCGGATTTCTCCCCCTTTTCTCCGCATCCTTTTTCACTCCTGTGTTTCTGTTGAAGCAAAACAGAATAAATGAAGGTAAAATCATATTTGGGCCTTAAGATAAATGGGCCTAGATGGGGGACGGCCCAACAGTAAATGGGTCTATCAAATTAAAAGAAAAGAGGATGGGTCTATTGATAGATATAAAGTTAGATTAGTTGCAAAAAGGTATAATCAAACTGAGGGTATAGACTATTATGAAACATTTGCTCCAATCACTAAAATGACTACTCTTAGAACCCTTCTTGCTATTGCTGCATCTAAAAATTGGTACCTTCATCAGTTTGATGTCACTAATGCCTTCTTGCATGGTGATTTACATGAAGATGTTTACATGAGTCTTCCACCAAATCTTCCTAGTGAGGGAGAGTATAGTGGTGGTAACAAAGTTTGTAAATTAAAAAAAATCTCTATATAGTCTTAAACAAGCCCTTAGAAATTGGTTTAGCAAGCTTTCCCAGTCCTTAATTAGCACTAGGTTTAGACAATGTAGATCTGATTACCCTCTATTTGTCTACAAGAAACACAATATTTGTCTTAATGTTTTGATTTATGTTGATGTTATCCTTGTTAGTGGAAACAACATTAATGCCATAAACCAACTAAAAAATCACTTGCAATAGAATTTTGCTATTAAAGATCTTGGTTCCCTTAGATACTTTCTTGGCTTGGGGTTTGCTATGTCTAAAACTGGTATCAATATGAACCAACAAAAATACCTTTTAGATCTTATCAATGAGGCCGGTCTACTAGGATGCAAACCCAACAAGGCTCCTTTAGAAAGATACCTAAATCCCACCTATGAAGACTCCAATATTCTTAAGGATCCTTCTCAATATAGGCGGTTGATAGGAAAATTAATTTATTTGACCATAAGTAGACCTAATATATGTTTTTCTATTAACCATTCGAGTTAGTTTATGGTCAAACCTTATAAAGAACACTATGATGCTACTTTAAAATTAATCAGATACCTTAAAAATGACCCTAAACAAGGCATATTTTTTTGAAATTCCAATATTATTTTAAAATGTTATTGTGATGCTGATTAGGCTAACTGTGCTATTACTTGTAAATCCACTACTAGATTTGTTGTTTATTTAGGAAACTCTCTTGTGTCATGGAAAACAAAACAACAACATACAGTCTCTCACTCTTTTGCCAAGGTTGAATATAGATCCATGGCGAATGCAACTTGTGAAGTTCCTTCATTGACTTATTTGTTGTTTGATTTAGGTATCAAACAAGAGAATGTTGTTGAACTACACTGTGATAATGTTGCTACTCAACACATTGCAGTAAATCTTGTATTTTACAAAAGAACCAAGCATATAGAATTGGACTGTCACGTGGTGCGCAAAAAGCTCACTGCTGGAGTGTTGGTGACAAAACATGTTAAAAGCGAAGAACAATTGACTAATATGTTCACAAATCCCCTACCTATTGCTAAATTCAATCAATTAAAATCCAAGTTGGGTGCTCAAAGTATCTTCACTCCCACTTGAGAGGGAGTGTCGATTTTTTTATTTTATTCTAGCTTATTTTCTGGACCATTTATTTGTCCAGTTTCATCTCAACTATCTGTGTGACATATATAAACTCTTTTCACTTTACCTAATGAGACAAGTTATCATTTTTTGTCTCTCTACTGCTGCACCTTCTTCCGCTCTCAACTTTTCCTCTGCTAGGTTTACTGATCTCGTTGGTTCTGCTCGCTCCTTGTGTGATTTTTGACACATTGGCTAGGTGAATTCATGAAAAATCTGACTAAAACTCACATGCCATGCAACTTGAAGAGTCCATTGCTCCTTCCTCACACCACGTGACCTCATCGAGCACCAAGCACCACATGACTTGTTGAGAACCATTTTGGTCCTTTAGTGGTTGGTCTACTTACGGTCCTTTAAAATTATTTTTGTTCATACAAGGCGTTTATATTTTTAAAAATAGTAAAAAATAATAAATTAAAATTTTTATTAACTCCAAACCCACCCTTTTGCTTCGAATTCTCAAATAGTTTTATATAAAGCTAGCTACCAATATTGTAACTTCGATATCCCACGGAGTCCCGTCCTACCAATAAGGGTGGGTGAGATTGCCACACTAGGAATCATTAATAAGCAAGTTGGCTGATGTTGGTCACGAGTTAGGTTGACATTGACAAGCCATGTCTCCTCCTCGGCCAAATATTATCTTATAGTATAAATAAGATAGTATTTATTTAAGTAGTGAAATTAGATAGGGTAAGATTTATAGTTTTTAAAAGATATAGTAATATAGTAATTTTATTGTAAAATATTAAAATTATTTGATAAATATTTTATCAATATTGTCTAAATTTTTAAATAAATAAGACCTAAGACTTCCCAACCATGGATCACGTATTAAGGAGAATTTAAGACTTCTCATAAACAAGTCCTTTATTTTTTGTTATTCTCGCTTATTTTCCCTTCTACATTGCATTATTGTTGAAAGAAATCAATATTTGTTGTGAAATTCAATTAATAATCATGAAATCACTATTCAACTCTTTTTAGTCAAACCTTTTTATCTTTAACAAAATCCTTTATTCTCCTTTCATAACAATCGACATCCCTTTTCATTCCAAAGGTGAAGAATATCAAATTGATAAAAAAAAAAAAATTAACTTATGAAATACTAATTTACAATTTTTCTTTTCATGCCAAGGTGAACGAAGGGAGAGGAGGGATAATATTTTTTAAAAGTTATATTGAATAATAAATAAAATATGTAATAAAAAAATAAATATTAATTATTATATTAAGGTGATGATAATATTTTTAAAAATTATTATGTTTAATAAATAATAAATAATATAAAAAATATTTAATAGATAATATTATAAAATATTATAATGTATAATAAAAAATAAAATTATATAAAATAAAATGCCTGAGGTGGGCCAACGTGAGTGGGCCAGCGTGATAATGTATAAAATGCATTATAATGTATCATTATAATGCATAACTGCCTGCCAACGTGAGTGGGCCAGCGACTGCGTGATCTACATGATAGATTTTGCTGACATCAACCCACCTTTCTCATATCTCCATTTCCCTGACACTGTCACGGTAAAAGCAGAGTACCTGCCTCCCTCCCCCTGCCTTTTCCCATCAACGTAAAGAAAAAATAGGCACGTAACCTTTGTCTGAGGCGGAGCTCGCTGGAGCTGCCCAGGACAGAGATTCTGGTCGGGACGATCAATTCGGGCAGATGGGGAGGGCATAGCTGAGACGAGTGAAGAGGGGCAGCAGATGGTCCCCATAAGCCTGCACGCTGGGTAATGCACACACTATCGTTTTTACCCATCCATCCACTCGTAAACTTTTATTTTTCCTCTTTGAAAAAGATAAAAAAAAAACTTTTGTCATTCTTCCATGTTTGCATTTGTTGTCTTCTCCTCAATGCTTATTTACATGTTTAATAATTTTTGTATGGGCTCTTTTCTCTTTTACATGCTTGTTTAATTTTCTCCCTACTTCCTTCCTCAAGTCGCTTTTTACACTTTCCTCCGAGGATTGCATGGCATCGATTGATGGGGGCCGGCCATGTTACCTACAGAAGTCCCCCTTATTTCCTTGACGTTAAAGTTTCTTTCGGTCCTTTGGAAATCTTTGTTTTCTGTTTTGGTTTTTGGTTTCGGATTTATTTATGCTTCTTACAAAGCGAAACATATCAAGGGAGGGTTTTTTTTTTTTTGTCGAAAATCCTGAAAAAAAAATATTTTTTAAAAAATTTAATTTTCTATGTATTTCGAAAATTTTAATTTTTTTCATTAATATATATTTTTTCTATCATTTTTCATTTAAGTTTGGAAAATTGTTATAGTTGACAGAAAATTTCATCCCAACGTAATTTTCTAATATTATGCATTTTATCCAATCTTCTCGGTTAAATTCATGGTTATAAAAAAAAAAAAAAATTATATTTAAAATACTAAAATATAAAATATTTATATATTTTTTGAAATTAATTTTGTAAATTTTTTATAATATGTATAAACAGTTTATTTTTATTTTTTTTAAAAATTTTCTTTTTAAATTTTTCGTTTCTTAATTTGTTTTTTACAAATATTACGCTGGTTGGGGTTGACGCCTAGAAGTCTTTTTCAGCATATCTTCTTACATGTAGTTTGTTGCCCTTGTATATAAAATGTTCTATTCTGATGCAGAGTAAGGAATGAAATGCACCCATTTCTCCTTTCCACTTCTTTGCTGAAAAATCCAAGGGGCTTTTCTCCAATTCTCTGATAACAGCAGTGTGTGGCTTGGAGAAGGAACAACGTTACTTTTGTTGGAGTCCATAACTTTTCCATTCAGTTTTCACGGTTTTGCCACCGGCTTAGGTGGCAATGCATTTAATGCTTTGGCAGTTTCCATTCGAAGATTACCAAGCCCTCGTGAATGAATTCATTACCTGTTGATCAATCATTGGGAGATAAAACCCATGAATTTCGTATGGGCATGTGTGAATCTTAAGGATTTGTCCTTAAGGTTATTTATGTACCGGAAAAGGAACACTCCCGCCTCTGTTGAGCAATCAGAGAATCCCACTATAGCCTTTGTTAGGCCTTGTGCGGGAGTAAGAAAGACGAGGGTTCATTATTCCTCCGGAGCTGTGGAGCCCCCCTCCTCTGTGAGGTGGGGGCTTCTCTGCATTCTTGCGTGAAAACCCAATTCTCTGAGCGAAAGTCAGAGAAAAAGCCTGTGAGTTTTGGAGCTCTTCATCAGTGTGTTTCTAAAGAGGAAAGTGAAAGTGATTGGTCCCTGATGAAGGTCTTGTTTTGTTGCTTATTTATGGGTGTTTGGTCGAGCACAAATCCCGTTCTTGCAGTTGCAGGCTCTGCACGCCCGAAGGCAACATTTTCTACTTCACCTTGGAAAAAGGAAAGCTTTGTTTTCTGATTCACAAAAGGTGGTAGCGGTGGAGTCTATGAACTTGCTGTGAGTTCTACGCTCCATTTTGCGGGTTCTCTTGTTCTGGACCCTTGGGAAGTTGCCCTCTGCTCGTTCCTTGGTGGGTATTTGGAAGGTTTGTAGTTGAAGCCTTGTCTGGTTTATATTCCTTTTAATTCCGTGTGCAAAAGCTTCGACGAGGATATTTTCTATTGCATAATCCAATGTTGTTCCATATTCACAAGGCGTTCATCTCTAGTCTTGTTACCTTATTCTTCTTTCTTGTCCAACTGAAGTTTCCTTGCCTCCTCTGGTCCTGTTAATTTATGTCGTTTGTCGATCATGTCGTCAACTATTTATCTTCCTTTTTTAGCATGATCCTGTCTCTCACGCTGGTTTTGCATCATGTTGTCTTTCTTAAGGCATTTTATACCTCCCAAGCCTGAAATTTGAACCAAATTGGCACAGTAGTTATTTCCTTCAGGTAGGAATCAACTCAAGTCTTCTTGCATTCTTGGTACCCAAAACTTTATTACAAATTTCAGACACACACACACACACAGATATATATATATATCAGAGAAAGAGAGAGAGAAAGAGCGTGAGCGCTCATATATGCTCGGAAACTCGTTTCCTTACCTTCGTTTCTTTCTGTGGTTTCTTTCATTGTAAACATGTTTTGTCTGTAGTGTCATCTATTACTTTTTCTTTCAATTTTTTGACGATGATGGTATTTTTGTCCTGATTTAAACGTAAAGCCTCTTCTCTCATGATAGAGTAGAAGATCAACTACACCATCCCTTTTGTGTTATCACGATGAAACTCTGAACTCCAAGTCTTTTGTTCTCCACCTTTTTCCTGTATTGTGCCCTTAATCTGAATGTAGATAAGACTTAATAGGTTAAATATGATCGTTTGGGGTTTCAAAAGAAATGTTGATGGCGTTGGAAATAGTCCAATATCGTTTAAATAGAGGCTAAGCATAAAGCTATACGATGATTAATCTTTTTACTTGTAGGCATCGGGGTTTTTCTTATGGTCTTAGAGCATGGCATGCACATTATACTTTTTATAAGTCATAAGTGATGGAAAATGTTAAAAATAGATCAAATTCGTTTAAATGATTATTGAACTTATGTGATGATGATCATGGCTTATGCATTCATTACTTTTTATGTCAGTGAGGTAATGATGCAAATTTCCTGGAATCCATGTAGAGCAATTGTTGTGTGTGAAACAAGATATTGAGGATCATCATCTTTCGATATTTGGTATGCTTGTTGTGGACAGTAACTACGATCCGGTCGTTCTCTTCGTGGTTTTAATGACACAGTTGCAGTGCTTCACAAAGCCAAGACAATGGATCATGACATATTCAACACTTCCTTAGCAAACATTGAGCAGGATCCAATGACCATTGACACAAGTTCAAATACACTTGTAGGTTCAGCATGTGAATCAGACGTGCTAGCGAAAGACATCAGAAGACAAATGATGATTGGCGCTCATTCCTACTCTGTATTGCAGCAGATAAATGAGTTGCCATTTTGCAGCGACATGTCTTTTGATGGAAATCATTCATTAAACGGTGAGTTGTTGGAACATCTTGATGAAAATTCTCTCACTGCAGCACCACCGGCAAATCTCCCATCCGCAAGCTCTGGCTTACAGGACAATCATGCTTGCGTTTCCATCACTTCAGCGGCATTGTTGCCACCAGATGAGTTGAGGAGTTTTGTTACTGATGGCGGCTGTGGTGCGTTTGATCACCCAATTGCTTCATCAATTTGTGGATATTGGACACAGAGTGAAACTGGGTTTGTGCAAATCGACAAAGACGCTGATTCCACTGTACAACTGAATGTTAAGTTGGATAATGGAGAAATTCTGGGCCATGAAGTGCTTTCCGGGAGGAGTACGAACGTGGTTCAACCATGCCGTCATGTTGTAGACAGTTCTGGGCAAGGATGGTTTGTAAATAAGCCCATTCGTGATCTAGATAACCAGTTCATGTATTATCATTTACCTGCTGATCATCTCTGTCTTAGTCTCGGCTCCTGTCCTCCCTCAGGTATTATCAACCCACCCGTTGTCCCGGATCAGTTTAATTCACCAGGCATGAGCTGCTCGGACATCTCTCAGGTTGCTTCTTCCAATGGTGACAGAATCCAGTTGCAGGTGCGTTCTCATGTTCTCCAAAGTTCCCCATCTGAAGTTGGGATTGAAGCGGGGAACACATTTTCCATTGGTTATGGCGATGATCTGTCAATGGGTTACCCTTCTTTTAGGCCAGTTTACTTCTCTTGTTCCTTGCTGGGATCCAGATATCTGTATGCCGCCCAACATATTCTTTCGGAAGTTGCAAGCTATGTTCTGGGAGGGTCCGATGAGCTGGACCGTCACATGCCAATTCAAGACAGGAGTGAAGGAAATAGGTTTTCTTCTTCTTCTGCATCTGGATCTAGATGGGCTTTATCAATGGACTTGGATGAATCTGTATGCACTTCCGAAGATGTACGGCTGACTTTTCCTCGGAATAATATTAAAACCAATGATGACAAGGTGCAGCTGCTATCAATCCTTCAAATGGTATGCCATTTCTCAATGCCTCATCTACCTTTTGAATGCTTGAAATCTCTCTTGGCTTCTGCTTTAGGGGAGTTTGTGTTTTTAGAAATAGTGAGAAATTATGTAAAATGGTGAGAAATAATATGTTAAAATTTTTATCATTTCCTATTATTTCTCAATAATTCCAAAAGCACAGATCCCCTTTTACGGATTTAGCTTGTTGCTTCTAATTGCAATTCCAGTTTCAATCTCAAGCCCCTTAACTTGTTGTTTGCTTGCACATATATCCATGCAGTGCGACCACACTACCTCAAGTTCTGTTCTGACATTTCTGTTTGTTACAAAAATCTGAGTTTTGCTGACATGATTCTAATGAACTCATCATCCTCATGCCAATTTCAGATGGATCGTAAGTACAACCAGTGTGTGGATAAGATGCACGGCATTATGAGTGCCTTCCACGATGCAACAGAATCAAGCTTACCACAGATGCATGCCCGGTTTGCTTTCCACACCATCTCCTCCTACTACAAAAGCTTGACACAGAGAGTCACGGCCCAGATTCTTTTAGCCAGTGAGCCTGTGAGCGACAAGGCAAAACTACTAGACTCCTCTTTCATCCACAAGCAATGGGCTTTGCAGCATCTGAGGAGCGACCACCAATCATGGAGACCACAGAGGGGCCTGCCCGAGAAATCCGTCTCAGTCCTGCGCACATGGATGTTTCAGAACTTTCTGCATCCGTAAGTAGAGAAGGCAGATCATTATCCTTGGAGTGTTTCACGGTTTTTGTTTGGCTCTTCTTGTTGATGAGGAGGTTATCTACTCCGTAATGGCAGGTATCCCAAAGACCACGAGAAGCAGCTGCTTGCCATTAAAAGCGGGCTGACAAGGAGTCAGGTTGTTAAATATTCCTCAATTCTGTGTCTTTTTCTTTGTTTCCTCATGATGGTCGTGTATTAATCTGGATTTGAATGTAAGAAAATATCCTTTTCTACGATAGAGTGTAGGATTATTTATGTAGTTAAAAATAATATTACATTGATAAATGTAGAGATATATTGAATTAGACTTGATATATATGAAAGGTTTTTCACTTTTACTCAATTGATTGATTTTAAAATAAGATTTCAATTTAACATATACTATCTTGATGCTAGTATGGATCATGCTTTTATATCCGAAATGCTTCTGAATGAAATGCCCGTATTAATTGTTATTGGTGGTTGGCTGGGTTTTTTTTGCTTGGCATGCATGCTTTGTTTCTCTGTATACGTTTGTTAACATTTCATATGCAACAGTCCTATTGTTTGTTTGTTTGTTAATCGATATGTATATTTTATTTGTTTGTTTGTTAATCGATATGTATATTTTATTTGTTTGTTTGTTTATTTGTTGTGCATCTTTAAACAAACAATCATTGATTAACAGGTGTCAAACTGGTTTATCAATGCCCGTGTTCGCCTCTGGAAGCCGATGATAGAAGAAATGTACTCTGAAATAAACAAGAAGCATCAAGCCGAGGAAGGAGGTGGTGGTGGTATTCGCGAGTTCAGGACTCACGCGGGCTTCAACAGTCAGAAGTTGTCGATGGACTAATGGTAACGCCAAGCAGGCATTGGCACTCATTGTTTCCTGCAAAGCAATTAAGGTTAATTATGTAAGACCATCGTGAATATATATCAACGAAAGGTCCAATGTGTAAAAACCAATGCATGTGCTTTGCCAACGGTATGGTTGAAATGGGTTGCAAAAATATATATATATATATGTACGTACGTATGTATGTATATATGGCTAAAATTATGATCGTGTTTATCATCTCTTAACGGTGGGATCAATAGTGTAATGTGTGACGTGTTGGGCTAGTGATGACTAATATAATTTTTGCATATTAAGTCATTAATCGATTTGAGCTGGGATTCAATTATTGATTAGCCAAACAAACAGATTTAGACAATTTAAGACTTTTTACAGGGTGAAATAATAATATATGATCCATTAGAGATGTCAATTAAGTTATGTTTAATTAAGTTGATATAGTTAAATTATGTTATTGATCGTCACGTTACAGATCATGTTTAGGATAGTCTTATTTGTTTTAATTTTTAATTTATAATTTTTAAAATTTTATATTTATTTTAATTTTATTTTAAATTATATACATGGTATATATCTCAGTAAGTTGAGTTTATAATAAGAGATGCATACTTACGGGTTTGAATCTTACCTTCACCTAATTTTTAATATTTATAAATTATATTAATATTATATAAAATTTTAATAATAAAAATAAAATGATTCATGAAATCATATATGACAACTAAAAGATAGCATACCAACATTCAATAGTGTTAGGGATAATGTTTTAATAATTATCTATTTATGTTTTGATAATGAGTAATATTAAATTTAAAGTCTTGAAAAGTGTTTTATTACAAACTTTATATTCGTGAGTTAATGTGTTATTAGATAGTCACTTGACTATTAACTCTATAGGGAAAAAAATTTAAGCGTAAACTATAAGTGAGTTTGTACAATTACATTATAACTATACGTGAGTTTGTAATGTTAACCAGTAACTATATAGAGTTAGTTAGTTGTGATGTTTTTTATTTGTTATTTATTAAATGTACCCTTTATTTGATAACTATACGGAGTTAGTTTGTATATGTATAACTAAATTATATGAACATTAAATTGTTATAACTGCTTTGAATAAGTTTTACTAATTTATCGGACCTTATTCAATACATTTTATTTAATGTTGTAAGAAAATGTCTTGCAAGAATACCAATTTTGCAGGTCATACCTATTCAATAGAAATACCGATTCAACAATTGTTAATGGAGATTAATGGAGATCATGTATAAAGAATAGGTCATTAGAATTTTAGTATAAATACCCCTTTGTATCGAGTGAAATTTATGTAATTTTCACACCATTGTATTAGAGAGTTATTAGTGTTAAGAGTGTGAAGATCACCTGGTGATTGAAGTTGATTTGAAGATCTGAAGGAGTCACATCAATTATAGAGAAAAAGTAGTTTGATTTTTCGGAACTTAATCAGTTGAGTTTTTATCTAGGTTTTCAATTGTTTGTAGTGAAAAACCTATTCTGCAAGGGTGTTGTGGAGAAGAGAGCATTGAAGTGGAGGAGCCTTCAAAGTGTTATGGTGCAAACATTATGATGTTGCGTAGTGTTTGGAGTTAAGTTGACGAGGGTTTGTCAAGTTAGAAGTTAACTTTACAGAGTCGGTGCTTTGTAAAAGTAAGTGTGAACAAAGGTTGTAGAGACTGGATTATAGAGTGAACCTAAAATTCCAACGGATAGTGAACTCTTAAGTAAGACTTAAGGAGTAGAGTGCCTAAGGTTGGGAAACCACTATACTTCTCTATGTCATTTTCTTTATTGCTTTCCAAAGTTTACTAAGCAGATTAATTCAAGTTATTTATTTAGTAAAAAGGGTACACAACTTAATTCACCCTCTTCTTAAGTAGTCTCGATCCTACAATTTGGTATTAGAGCCTAGTTAATTAGGTTTTTCTTATTGTTATTTATTTTGAAAATGACTACTTTTAAAGGTGGAGGTCATAACTTTCATAGGCCATAACTTTTTGATGACAATCATTACCTTTACTGGAAACAGAGAATGACTGTTTTCCTACAGTCCATAGATTTTGAACTATGGAATGTTTTTATTGAGAAAACACCAATTTTGGACAAGTCTTATGTTGATTGAACTGATTAAGAGAAGATGCTTCATTAGTTAAATGTTAAAGGTATGAATATCCTATTTTGTATACTCTCATATGATCAATTTAATAAGGTTTCTGCTTATAATATTGCATATGAGATTTGGCATGCACTTGGAGTCTCAAATGAAGGAATTGATCAATTGAAGGAGACCAAAATAAATTTACTTGTTCATCAATATGAATTGTTTAAGATGCAGGATAATGAATCTATTTTTGAGATGTTTTCTAGGTTCTTAACGATTGTTAATTCTTTGATAGCCCTTAGTAGGGAAAGTCAAGAAGAGGAGTTGGTCAGAAAGATTCTGAGATCTTTGACTTTTGATTGGAAGTGGAAGGCTACTACTATTGAAGATGCTAAAGATCTAGAGTTGATAGGAAATTTATCTAAATATGAAGTTCAACTCAAAGCTTATCAACAAGACAGGAAGAGCAAAAGTCATAAGTAGAAGGATATTGCATTCCATGCAAGTTTTGATTCTAAATCTGATTGTGACTCAAATGAAGATGTTCTATTGGCCAAGAAGTTTAAGAAAGCTTGGAGAAAGAAGAAAAATTCTAAGAAGGCATTCAAGAACAATAAAGAGAAATCTGATACTCCAATTTGCTACAAGTGCAACAAGCAAGGGAACTTCAAAAACAACTTCCCTCCAAAAATCAAGCAGGAGAAGGAAGTTGACAACAAGAAGTTCAAGGAGAAGAAGTTCATGAACAAGAAGAAATCCAAGGACAAGAAGAAAAAGAAAACTTTGCAGGCCACCTTGGATGATTTCACATCCTTTGAAAGTGAGAGTTCTAGCTCGAGTTCAAGTTCCAGTTCTGATGTTGATGAAGATTTTGAGAATCTGGCAAATGTAGCTTTCATGGCAACTATATTAGAGGTAAAGAAGTCAAGTTGGGTCATGGATGGTAGTGCTTCAAGCCATATGACTGAAAGGAAGGATTTGCTTGAAGATATTACAGAATGCAAAGGTACTATCACGTTTGGAAATTTAGAGAAAAGTAAAATTCATGGCATAGGCAAGGTAAGAGTTATTGACATTGTTTTTATTTTTGATGTACTCTTGGTTGAAAATTTAGGATTTAATTTGAATAGTGTCAATCAATTGCAAGACAAAGGTTATAAAGTTATTTATGAAAATAATAAATGTCTTATAGTTAATAAATCTTCAAATGATATTAAATTTAAGGCTACGAGAATAGGATCTACAACTATTTTAAAACTGCCTAATAGTGCTGTTGATAAAAATTCATGTTTAATTGCTAAATCTAAAGATGCATGGCTATGACACAGAAGGTTAGGTTACGTCAACATGAAATTATTAGGAAAAATATCAAAACATGATCTGGTTAGAGGTTTACCTAAGATTAAATTTACAAAAGATCACATTTATGATGCATGTGAATTAGGTAAATGAAGTATCTAGTAAAAGAGTCATTGATTTAATTCATATGGATCTTTTTGGACTGACTAAAACTATAAGCCTAGGTGGTAAAAGTTATACCTTTGTTTTAGTAGATGATTTTTTGAGATATACTTGGGTTTACTTCCTAGCTAATAAATCTGATGTATTTGAAATATTTAAAGTCTTCTATAAGAAGGTTGAAAATGAAAAAGATTTGAATATTAAAAAGATTAGAAGTGATCATAGAACAGAATTTGAAAATTTTGAAATGAAGACATTTTGTGAGGATTTAGGTATATATCATAGGTATTCTTTTCCTAAATCTTCCTCTCAAAATGGAGTTGTTGAAAGGAAAAATAGATCACTTCAGGAAATGGCCAAAGCAATGATTAATGAAAATAATTTACGTCACTATTTGTAAGTAGAAGTAATTAGTACAGCCTGTTATATTATTAATAGAGCTCATTTAAGACCTATTATTGGAAAAACACCATTTGAAATTTGAAATGATAGAGTCCCAAATATTTCATATTTGAAACCTTTTGGTTGTAAATGTTTTATTCTGAATACTAAAGACAGCAAAGATAAATTTCATGCTAGGTTAGATGAAGGTATCTTTGTTGGATATTCAATTAGGAGTGAAGCATTTAGGGTATTTGATAAAAATTCTAGAACCATAGAGGAGACTCTACATGTGGTGTTTGAAGAAAATAATGTTGGAAAAATAGATCAAGTTGAAAGGGTTGAATCAGATGATGACACTCAACCTGAAATTGCTTCTGAAAATAATGATCAAACTGAAAATGTTTAGGTAGAGAAGAATTGGAGGTATTCTTCTAGTCATCCACCAAATTTAATTATTAGAGATCCATCACAAGGTGTTAGGACTAGATCAAGAGTAAATGTATGTGGGGCACATGCATTTATATCCCAAACAAAGCCTAAAAATGTTGGATGATGGCTATGCATGATCAATTAGAACAATTCATTAGAAATAATGTTTGGGAGCTAGTTCCTCTACCTAAAGATCATCAGATTATTGGGACTAAATGGATCTTTAGAAATAAATCTAATGAAACTGGTCATGTAGTAAGAAATAAAACTATGTTAGTAGCACAAGATTATAATAAGGAGGAAGGCATAGACTATAATGAAACTTTTGCTCCTATTGCTAGATTAGAAGCTATCAGAATTTTATTAGCTTTTGCATGCTCTATGGATTTTAAGCTTTATCAAATGGATGTCAAAAGTGCATTTTTGAATGATTACATAAAGGAGGAAGTTTATGTAAAGCAACCACCTAGATTTGAAGATGACAAGCATCCAAATTATGTGTATAGATTAAAGAAGGTTTTATATGGTTTAAAGCAAGCCCCTAGATCTTGATATGAAAGATTAAAAGATTTTTTGATTGAGAAAAAGTTTAGTATGGGAAAAGTGGATAATACACTTTTTCTCAAGAAATTTGGGAATGATATTTTAGCAGTTTAAATTTATGTTGATGATATCATATTTGGTTCAACTGATGAAAACCTGTGTAAAGCTTTTGCTGAAGACATATCTAATGAGTTTGAAATGAGTATGATGGGTGAACTTAACTACTTTCTTGGTTTGCAAATCAAGTAGTTGGAAAATAGTATATTTCTTAGTCAAGAAAAATATACAAAAGATTTATTTAAAAGATTTTATTTTCATGATACTAAAATAAAAGATACACCTATGAGTACAACAAAATTAGATGTTGATGAAATTGGTAAACCTATAGATGAGAAGAAATATAGAAGTATGATAGGATCACTTTTGTATTTAATAACTAGTACACTAGATATTATGTTTAGTGTATGTGCTTGTGCTAGGTTCCAAGCTCATCCTAAAGAGTCTCATTTAGATTTCATCCCTGCAATAGATCAATTAGCTGATCTATTTATTAAACCTCTAGATGAAAATACATTTACAACTTTAAGAAGAAATCTAGGCATATGTAAATTAACTGATATTTAATCACAAGTCCATGAGTTCAAATTGAATTTTTGATTTTCTTGTTATTTTTGTTATTGTTGATTTTAATTATTTTTTCGAATTTGTATAGTTTTAACATATATTTATCACAAATAAAACTATAGACTATGCTGAAAATCTTAATGAATAAAAGGATCTAAATTTTTAAAATTTAGTACTTAAATTACAAAACCAGATTTCTAGATGGAGTTTGTATGGTTTGTGTCAATACTTAATTTTTCATAATATGTATAAATAATTGTAACTTGTCATAACTTGAGTCAGATTTGATATGTTTAAACAACACATACTCTTGAAGATTTTAATTAATTAAATATTTGATAAACTTTAAAATTGTTATGCAATTTTTAACTGAAGTTAAAGAAATATTTCACAAACCTATTACACTTGAGCAATTAAGTCCAGAGAGGTAGTTAACTCGACACATTGAGTTTCTTAAAACCTAGCAACCTAAGATCAATTGATCTGAGATTGTTGACCCAAAGCTCGTTACAAGAGTGTTATAGAAAAAGTTTGGTTTATGGACATATTAATATGTTTTAATCAATGAAAATGAATTTGAATAAATTTATCTGAATGTTTTAAATGTGCTTAATGAATGTCAAACTCTGATAATTCTTTAATGAAGATTACATTTTTTATACTATTGTGGAGTTTAATATTGTATTTCATGATTTGTGCTAATAAAGTCTTTAGATCAGATTAAAATAAGTTCTATTATTTTTTAAAGCTTCAGATTCTTGATCTGAGTGATAGATGTTTAGCACAGGCTTTATTCTAAATTAATTCATAATAATATATTATGATTTGTTGTTTTTAGTTGATTTCAGCTTTATAAATTTTAATGTTGATAAGCTTTTGTGTTGGGGGAGGTATGCATGAGTATAGGGGGAGCTTAAGGAAATTTTTATGGTAATTTAAAATTTTAGGTTCATACTGTTTTAGAGTAACATTACAAAGGTTTGTAATGTTATCGAGTAATGTTACAGAATAAGCCCATATGGTTTGTTTTTTATTTAACTTCATAACTCAATAAGTTATTTACAACTTAGAGTTAAGGTAAATACCTGACTAAAAATCTAAAGATAGAAAATATATAAACCTATTTATGTCTCAATTTACTTCATTTACTACCCGACGACAATAGTAAATCCCTAGGTTCCACACTGTAAAGTTTCATTTGAATCCTACAACAATTCTTATGACAATGGCGTCGAGTTCAAGTGAGTGGTGGTCCACGATAGATTTTGAAAAGTTTGAGAACAGTGCAAGGTTTTGGCACACATTCAAAAAGGTACACAACTCTATTAGAAAAAAGGAGTTAGCTGAAGTTACTGAGGATAGTAATGTAGCTATGAATCTCTATGTTGAAGAGGGTCTAATTGCACCTGATGAGTTTCATGACAAAATACAGTTGTATATTGACAAAGAAGTAGAGAAAGAAGTTAGGTTGAGATCTACAAATAAGCTTGCACATGAATTAATTAGAAGAAAATGTCAGTTTTGGTTTGCAAAAGAGGCATACTGTGTTGCTTCTAGAAAACCATTTAAAAAGGGTAGATCTGGTTATTTTGTTTCTGGTAGTTTATCTCAAAAGGAGAAAGAAACATGGGAACAAGCCCCTAAGTTTTATAAACCCAGATCTTTTGAAGAACATAATATGTATGATGATATGGATAAGTTGTTGATTGCTTTTGGTGAGAATGAAGGGATTGCACACACTGAAGCAAGTATACAGTTTGACCAGTGGAAAAAGAATAGATTGGCACAAGGAGAAGCAAGTACTAGCCAACACAATAAAAGACCATTTTCTGAAATACAAGAGGAGGAATGAGAACCTGTCCTTCCACTTGTTACAGAAAGGATAGTGCAAACATACACTAGGAGGAGGAAAACAGTTGAGCAATTTGTTGATTTTGAAAATATAGAAGAAACTCTTTTTGTAGGGTATGTTATTAAAGAGGAACCTATAGAAGAGCATTATCCAGAGGTTCGGGATGTTTCAACATTGATTGAGAATGTATTGGAAGAAATTCCATATGATGTTCTTGAACTTCCTAAAGTTGCAATAGGCACAAATTTTGATGATTAGTTTGTTGATGAATTGGAGTAGTTAGTTAGTTTTGAAGAGTGGTATGGTACTCTTTATGTCAATTTTGAGGTGACTAAATCTTTTGTTTCTAATACAGAAATGCAATTAGTTTTTTATTAGCCACCAGAGGCTAGAGAAGAAACTTATTCACCTAAAGTTTCTACCGAATTTCATCCAATGGATGAAGACATTCCTGAGGAGAGTGTTAGTTTTCAGCAAGAAGATACTAGAGTATCACCTCAGGAATAGCAACAAGAAGGTGAAGGAATTACAAAGAGAAAATTTCCAAATCCTGATAATACTACAGGTAATAATTTATTTTATTTTTTTAAATAGGAAGCTTATAGTAAATATAAAGATTATAAGTCATATGATGTTCTATATAGTAGGCCAGTAAATTTTGATAGGATGGAGGACATTTTGGAATTGTTTGAATTCCATGGACTTTTGAAGATTATTCCTACAGTAAATGGACATTCCAAAGTTTCAAATTTAATTCCAGCGTTCTATGCAAATTTGAGAGCTGTGAATGAAACTCTTATTACTAATGTTGATGAGATAGATATCATGGTTACACTTGAATTAGTATATGATTCTCTAGGTCTGAAAAATGAGGGAATAGAAATTTTGGAGTCCACAACTACATGGTCATGGTTAGAAAGAGAAATAAAAGCCTGCTTATGTGTTCATCCAATAGTTTCCTTGTTAAATAGATTGAAATATCTAAAGGAAAAGACACATATATTAGCATTTATTTTGATAAGGACTATTTATTAGAGACAAGGTCATGAACTAGAGCTAAGCACGTTTTTGAAGTTGGCACCTTATGTAGTATTGAACAGAATTTAGATCAATTGGTATCAAGTATTTGTTTCAAAATTGAAATCAGTTGGAAAGAAACTGTTTTATGGGGATGCCATTTATAGCTTAGTTTCTCATATACTTGATATGGATCAATGGACTATTTTGAAACAGAAATCAAAGTTTATTACCCTCAAGGAGTGTAGAAATTTTAGTTTAAATGACAGACCAGAGATAATGCAGAATCCACCTGCACAACCTCAAGTTCAACCCAAACCATCT
This sequence comes from Amphibolis antarctica, assembly GCA_024699675.1. NCBI lineage: Eukaryota > Viridiplantae > Streptophyta > Magnoliopsida > Alismatales > Cymodoceaceae > Amphibolis > Amphibolis antarctica. The sequence goes on along the minus strand of JAMKPZ010003995.1, from coordinate 3,926 downwards.
ACATTTGGCGCAAATCAATTGCTAAAAAAAAAGGATGAAATGCAACTGATGATTCAGAAATTACAAAAAGATGTAGATGTTTTAAAGTCTAAAATAGATGAGGTTGTAGATTGATATTAACACTTATGTGAATGTTTGTAATGATACAGAATGTTTCATTATGTGAATGGTTGAATTTTTATATTACTTGAATATTCTCACTATTTAAATGTTTACTTACTTTGTTGTTTATATTATTTTTGATACATGACAAAAAGGGGGAGAAGTATATTGAAAAGTGGATTACTATTTTCAAGACATATTATAAATGCTTTATTATTATTATTTTTTAGTTTTGTCATCATCAAAAAGAGGGAAATTATTAGGGATAATGTTTTAATAATTATCTATTTTTGGTGTGATGATGAGTAATATTAAATTTAAAGTCTTGTAAAGTGTTTTATTACTATCTTTATATTTGTGAGTTAATGTCTTATTAGATAGTCACTTGACTATTAACTCCATAGGGAAATGTTTCTAAGCGTAAACTATATGTGAGTCTGTACAGTTATGCTATAACTATACGTGAGTCTATAATGTTAACCGGTAACTATATGAAGTTAGTTAGCTGTGATGTTTCTTATTTGTTATTTATTAAATGTGCGCTTTATTTGATAAGTATATGAAGTTAGGTCATACACTTATAACTAAACTATATGAACATTAAATTGTTATAACCACTTTGAATAAGTCTTGCTAATTTATTGGACCTTATTCAATATATTTTATTTAATGTTGTGAGAAAATGTCTTGCAAGAATACTGATTTTGTAGGTCATACCTATTCAATAGGAATACTGATTCAACAACTGTTAATGGAGACTAATGGAGATTGTGTATGAAGAATAAGTCATTAGAATTTTAGTATAAATACCCCTTTGTATCGAGTGAAATATATGTAATTTTCACACCATTGTATTAGAGAGTTATTAATGAAATTTATGTTCTCAGGTGCTATTCTTGCTACCGTGGGTTGTGTTGACCTAGCAGCTAGAGAGAACAAGATGGGCCTTGCTGCCATCTGCCTTGGCTAAGCTGAAGATGGGGCCCTTGGTGTTGTTTGGACTGCCCTTGCAGAAGTGACTAGGGTAGTAGATGTATGTAAGATTAGCCTGGCCGTTTCCTGCCTAGGATGAGTGGCCCTTGAAGATGATCACTGTTGAGGCCTAGGTTGCTGTTGAACTTGCTGGGGCTTGTTAGCAAATGGTCGGATGCTCTACCTGGGGAACACTGGCAAATGTACTACTGGTGAGGCTTGAGGATTCACAAACCTCATTGGGTGAGTAGCCGGTCACATGTGTTGAATGGGCCTTGGTCTAGTGGGGGATGTGACCTGAGGATGCACAGGCCTTAGAGCTCATCCTCTCCCTCTTGTTCTTCCCCTTTTGCTTGTGTTGATGATAGATCTTGGCCTAGCTGCATAGGTTGAAGTGGCATCTAGGGTAGCCGATGAGTAGACAGAAGGCTTTGGAGCTTGAGGGACGGAGCTGCCTTGACACCGTATCAGTTGGAAGTGATTGTAGACCTCCTATGTTACTAGGACATGGTTTTGACCCTCGTGGGGGGACTACCTGGGAATCAACCTACTACTATACTAGCACAACACTAGAGTGAATTTGCTAGTAATACGGCCTTAATTCATCCACAGTTGGTGGATTATTGATAGGTCGGATCATGTCTGTCGGATTGAGCGTCTAGGACTCGGATTCTAGTTGAGTTTTGGATGCTGATCTAGATTCCAGCTGGTTTGGCTCAACTAGCTGGATGCAAGCTATTGGGTATGGGCCTCCAAGGTGGATTCTAGTAGAAGGGTGTTGGTATGAGAAGGGCTTGTCCTACGATCAAGGAATGGTCCTTGTGATGGAACAACTAGTGGTACAGGAGACTAGAGCTCAACAAGCTCAACCACACCACTATCAACAAGCTATTGTATGGCATCCCTCAATGATCTGCATTGGTCCATTGTGTGGCTTGTAGACCTATGGAATTCGCAATGAAGGTGGGGCTGGAACCACCTTTGTAGTTGTGCTAGGGGAGGTCTAACCTTTGGCAAAGTCAGGAGGGCCTTCACCTTGTAGAAAATACTACTTAGTGACTTTGTCAACTGATTATAATCCCTAGGTGTGGTCGGCAGCCTTGGCTTGGGTTGTTGCTACTGTTGATGGGGGTGTTGTTGCACTCGTCTGAGCCTCTATTGTCGAGGTTGTTGGTGAGGAGGGGATGGCTATGCCCTCCTTCGATGTCCAAGGCGCTATTGTTGTTGGGGAGGCCTTGCTCCACCCCGATGGCACCGGTGTGCCAGAAAAATAGGCGGCCATACTGAGATTCACTATTGTTGTTCCCTTAGCACTTGTAGATGTTGGTGGGGTTGTTGTCGATGACGAGGGAGCTGCTATTCTGGTCCTCTATTGTTTGTTGGGTGAAATTCCGGATGAAGATCCAGATTCTAGCTAAGCTAGCTAGATCGGTTAGATGCCAACTGCTAGAAGAGAGTGTGGCCTCCCTATCCTGAGAGGTCGAGGGCTGAGTAGTTGTCCTCCCTCTAAAGCTGGCAGTGTGTACTAAGTTTTAGCTACAACCTCCTCTTCTGCCCTAGCCCGGATGGCTAACTCCATGAAGTGTTTAGCCATTTCTTAGTATTGATGGGAGCTCATCCGGTTGAGTCACCAGTCACCCAAACGATGCTTGGTGTTTGGCCAGGAGAAGTGGGCGGTTAGGGTGTGTGTCGTTGTAAGAAAAGAATCAGACTATGGAACCCTTGGTGAGCTTGCAAGGGTGGTGGCCCTAGTGGCAACAAGGGGTCTACCGTGGATGGCTAAGACACCGAGTGTTGGTGCAGCCATTGAAGCAGTCATGCAGTTTTGCTTCTCCACTTGAGACTTAGTTCGACTCATGATTGCTTTGAGTTGCAAAAGCTACAAAGCGATTTGTTGCAAGGCAAAATAGATAAGTTAAAATAGTTCACCAATAATAATATAAGCAAGCATGCTTGATGTTGTAAATTTAAGTTGTCCTAATGTGCACCAATATAGTAACTAATGGGAGTTTGAACCTCCAAAAATAGCAACCCCCTAGCGGAGTCGCTAGTTCTGTTACCCCTCTTTTTCCATGGGTTGGAGTTATTTCAAAAGAGTAATAGGAACATAAGACACAAGAGTTGTATTCTGAAGAAAATAGAGTTGCCACCTTGTTTTTGCTAAAAAATAAGGAAAACAGGGAGAAGAAGAGGATGCACTCTTCAACTCGAAATGGAGATGATAAATCTCCAAGGAAAATTAAATAAGTAGGTCTGCTACTCAGAGAAGGTGAGTAAAGGGTTTAGGGTACTAGTGGAAAAGGTGTTAGGCACCTCTAGCCAGCCTAGCCTAAGTCAACCTTCGTACTATGATTGGTGCACATGTTATTAAAATCATTGGTGAACTAGGAAAGATCCAGTTATATGATTAGGAGTTCTTTGACATGCCCTAATGCAATTGGTTCCAAAGCAAAAAATTGGACACACCAAATACGGATATCCGATTGGTTATCCAAACCATATTCTGAAATCCCTTGGGATTGGAAAAATGGCGTGTCTGAGAAAATCGGATATCCGATTTGTTATCCGAAAGATGTTCTATTATTCTTGTAAGCGCTAAAATTGTGCTTATTTTTATACTATTATTTATGCCTTTTAGAAATTAAATGATAACAAATGCATGATTATAACCAAGATTTTATTATTTTAGCATTTGATTGATTATGCATAAAAATATAATTAAATAATCCAAAATGCACAATTTTACCATATTACATGATTTAATGCTTATGGAAATGAATCTAACCCTCTTGAGATGAACTTTATTTATTTTTGTAACTTTTTTGAATGTTTTGATGTGTTTGTCTTGAGTT
>JAMKPZ010003994.1:0-26584 GCA_024699675.1 Amphibolis antarctica | reverse complement strand
ATGTTTATAATTTATAATAAGTGGCAATGGTGAAATTATAGAAAATGTTATTGATAGGATTAAGGTAGGATGAATGAAGTGGATAAATGTTTTTGAATTGTTATTAAAATTAAAAGGAAAATACAATAAAACTGTTATTATATACATGCTTGTACTGCACAAACTTCCATCCATCATTATATACATGCTTGTACTGTTCAATTGTCAAGGTGATTAACAAGTATTGCATATACAAACTATTGCTACCTGTTGTTACTTCAGTTCAACTTGCATATACAAGTACTGTCACAAAATTTTCTGGATGTTTAGGAGTTATGCCAACCCAACTTGCATAGTCTCTTCAAATCTTCAATCTGAAAAAAAGAAAATTAACATAAGCTGTCTACCATCTCTAGATGGACTAGAGCATCATGTAAATATTGGAAACTACAAACAGAAACTTATAATTTGTGATGAGAATAACATATTAATCTAGTTGGGTCTAAAAATGCTTAAAATGGATACAGAAAATGTGTGATGACCATCATGGCAAGGTTTACCCTAGTTGCAGTGTGTTAATAATATTGTGTTTGAAAATGTGTGATGTTACGTTTTTGCTTACTTCCAATATAGCGTAATTATAGGGAAATGCTTTGTATGATGAGATATATGAATTGACTCAAGCCTTATCATAGAGCAGTATGTGATTGTAGCTTTTGAATGTAAATACCCATGAAGTAAGCTTATTGTAGCAATAGATGGCAGTTCTTAATGCTTGTATCGTGGGGTTTTTACAGATAACTGCTATGTATAACAAGATTGTGATCCTACTCAAGTTCCGATCTGGTGAGATGTATGAGTTAATTCTAGCCCTGTCATAGGATGGTATGTGAAATAACTAGATATGTGAGTTGATTCAGACCTTGTAACGGGGCAGTATGTGACATGACTAGTTATGTGAGTTAGCTCAGGTTCTATTACAAGGCAATATGTGATTGTAACTTTTGAATGTACATGCCTTGAAAGTAAGCTCTATCTAACAAATGCATGATTTGGCATTATGTTCATAAGCTTGTTGTAATATGCTGCATTATTATTTATTGCTATCTCATTGCTTCTTTGCTCTCAAGTGGAGCTTGAGAGCATAGTAACCTAGATATAGAAGGCATTTTGTTTTGCAGTTAGATATGTATATATATATTTAAAATGTATATACACATAATTAGCTTGTTTTTGGGAACTAGACTGAAGTTTGTATTTATGGTTTGATTCTTTTATCATGTATTTTATTTTATTAAACCTATTACAGGTATCCTAACCTTGCAACAATATAGGAGGAAATTGTTCACATACCATTTTTATATATAATGAGATCATCATCTGAATTTTTGTAAAAAATTGGGAGAACAAGATGAACAGTAGGATTTTTAACCATAGGGGTAAAAGTTTTGACAAAATCCACTCTAACCTGTTGTTGAAACCCTTTTGCAACTAAACAAGCTTTGTGCTTGTTAACAAAGCCATCTGAATTATACTTAGTTTGGAAGATCCTTTTACTGTTGATGACATTCATTTCAGTAGTATATGGAACTAGAGTCCATGTGCATTGCTCTTGTAATGCAGAAAACTCAGCATCCATAGTAGCCCTCCAATAATGGAATTTGGTTTGCTTGAGTATAAGTAGAATTAGAAGTAACAACAGTTTGCAAAAGATATTTAGTGTTGAGCAAACATTTTCTTTTTGAAATTCTTGACTTAGAATGTGTTTGCATTGGATGAGAGGACACAGACCTTGGTATGGTGGTTTTGTCACTAGTGGATTGAGTAGTAGTTGTCTGAGTTGAGACTGTTGAAATTCTGATTAGTGCTATTGAAATTCCATCTCAAAATCAATCATAGTGAAAATGTTCTTTATATATTAATAACATGAAATGTTGTTTGAAAGGCTTTAGTCCATGACTGCTAAGATTAACTTGATTGGGCGAGAACAGTGAGTCAGTCCTATTTCTACCACATATGCTTCATCCCCACTACATTTTACTCATGTATATGTAGACAGCTCTTTTGGTGAGAAATACCTTTCTGTTGTAAAAATATGGCAAGTTGTGTGCTAGAAAATTCACTGCCACAATCAGTATGTAAGGTTTTGATTTTCAGTTGAAGTTGATTCTCTATCAAAGCACAAAATACAGAGAAGACATGAAAAAACTACTATTTTTTGTTTTATTGGAAACAACCATTAGAATTAGGTGCAATCATCAACAATCAGTACATACTAGTGATATCCATTACAGCTTAAAAATGGACCCCAAATGTCACAATGAAGAAGTTGAAGTGACTTATTTAATAGCTGCGATAGTTTCAAAAGAAAATGGCAATCAAGTGCTTTTTTTCAATTTGACATGAACCACAAGTTGTAAAACCAGAAGCAACTGGTATTTCTAATGTGTTCATCGTAAGAGTACAAAGACAACAAAAGAAATAAATGAAAGGAAAACAAGAAATCATAATACAACAATATGATTAAAACAAGGAATCATCCACCAACAATAGAAGTCAACTTTCCAAATACTGACAATTATAACTTTTAATATTAAACAACAATAAATGCATGATAAAAATTTTAAATAAATCTGTTTCAAAAGAAAACTTTAAAATAAATCAAGCACATATAGAACTATGGGGTACCATTAGAGGGGCTTGCTTGCATGGTTGAATTCATGCATCCCGTTCGACTGCCCCATCATTGTTGTGGTCATCATCCATGTTTTCTCCCGTGAGCTCCTCCAGATATTTCCCTTTGGACTCCGGCAGCAGTAATGTGAGCACCAAACCGCAGAGGTTGCAGGCGGCGAGCACAAAGAGTAAGTTCTTCACCCCAATCCGCTTTGGATGATCATTGTCATGTTCTTTGGAGGAGTTATTCGGGTTTCTACTCTGTGTGGCATAGAAAACCCCAAACGTGGCGACGATCGCACCGGCCTTACCTGCAGCAGCCGATATGCCGTGGCAGGTGGTCCGCAGCCTGGCCGGGAATATCTCCGCCGAGATTATGAAAGTGATGGTGTTCGGCCCGAAGTTGGCGAAGAAGAAGGTGAGACCATACATGACCACAAATCCTATACGATTATCCTCCCACTTGTCGTAGGGTATGGCCAAACCCAAGGTGAACACCGTCATGAAGAAGAACCCTGCCAACTGGATGGGGACTCGGCCGATGATGTCCACCAAGGCGACGGTGAACCAGTAGCCAGGAATTGTGCCGCACAACGCGATGAAGCACTGTGCCCTAGCGATGTTGTACACCTCATCGATGGCGTTCACGGATTTTTCCTTCGGCAACCACCCGATCTCCGTGAAGATGTCCTTCAGGAAAAGGTTCAGGCCGTAGAAGGGGATGTCGAGCAGAAACCACGTCGTCGTCGTGCCGATGAGGTGACGGCCGTGGCGGCGAGCAAATTCCTTGCTGAACAGGCCGAAGTTGTTGGATCGTGCCAGTGCTATTCGATCCAATTCGTCCTGTGCCACTTCGACATCCGTGTGCAGAACCGTCGACATGTCCGCCGCCGCCAAGCCCGCGTTCCTCTCGACGAGGGCGGTGTACCGAGCCGTCTCCGGCATCTTCATCCTGTACCGAGCCGTCTCCGTTGACATTCAATTTTTTATATATTTTAGTGATTAAAAAGTTTTTCGTTAAAATTTACAAAGAGTTTGTATTTTTTTGGAAATTAACGAAAAAATATATTTATTATTTAAATATTAAAAATTTAAAATATTTTTAATTTTTATAAAATTAAATATAAATTTTTATAAGGTGTATAAATAGTTCCACAAAAAATTTTATTTCTAAATTTTTAATATTTTAACAATAATTTTTTTTTTATATTTTTCTTTTCATTAATTTACAATGGACACAAATCTCCCCATAAAGTTTAAAATTTTATTTGGTAAAATTTGTATGTTAATTAAGTCAGAAATTTACATTTTTTTGTAGGTTAGTACAATTTTTGGGTCTGTTTATATACTTACAAAATGATTTTTCGGAAAAACGTTTTCTGGTATTTGTGCATGTAAAATAATTTTTTTTTTAATTATTTTTTTGATATTTGTAAAAAATATTTTTTAAATGTTTGTGTAATTGATAGAAAATAAAGAAAATTTGTATGATACATTATAAACTTACGTTATAACGTGTAAATTATTGAATATTATATAATGAATCAATTACATAATATTATATAATTCAAATGTATCAATAAATTTGTATAAAATACTTCAATCATAATTTTCTTCAAGAGAAATACATTTACATATAAAATTTCAATCCAAAAATAATAACTTAGCAAATGTTGCACTATATACATATTGAAAAATGAACAATTATTAGTACACGATGTACTTATTTGACATCGATATATTTATTTAATTTTTTAGGAAAATGTTTTCCTTGTGCACAAAAATCTTTAATGGTAAGAAATCTTTTTTTTTTGATAAAAATTTACTTTTATTATACTATTTGTTAAAAAATATATTTTATGTAAAAAATCTAAAACGAAATTGAAAATTTTATTAATATAATAAAATTATTTTAAAGTAATAAATACTTTTCCTTCAAAATTATGGAGTCGGATTTAAAAATTAAATAAAATAGATACAACCTCCTGAATGGGAAATAGACTAAAATTTCACTAGAAAATAAAAAAATTTAAAAATTTAAAACAATTTATATTTCAGTTCTCGAATCACTTAGTTGTTCGTGTACATATGAAAATAAAATATAAGAAAAATAAATTTAAATTTTTTAATGTTTATGGCAGAACAAAATTTAAGAAAATGAATATCAAAATTTTCATCTTTTCGTTCAAACGAAATTCTAATATTCCAGCCTCAAGTTATTTTGCACTGTGCTTGTATAGTTGTCATGTACTTAATTAATCTGATATACATAGTATAGTCAAATTATATCGTTAATTGATACAATATGATTTGATAAGTTGTATGTAAATTGTACTTTTGCATTTTTACATTTTTGTATCAATATAGTAACCTACTTTTGACATATGAGCTAATACGATTTAGTACAGTACAAAACTAATTTTGTAGTTTTTTAAAATATTGTATTTATTTTAATATATTTTTATTAAATTGTATATATTGTATATAACTTAGTTTGAGTTTGTTAATAAGTAATGCATGGTTAGAAATTTTAATCTCATATTTAATTATTTTTTAGTATTTATAAATTATATTAATTTTTAATAAAATAAAATAATTAAAAATTATACAACATAACCAGACACAAGTCCAAGTTATACCTAAGTCATTAGTTGAAAGATCAGATATATCTTGATTCGACACAAAGTATCTGACTTATAAAAAAATTTGAGTCATGTTGATTAACATCTCTACGTACTTATAATAGAAAAAAAATAAAAAAAAGAAATAAGGAAAAATAATAAAAGAATAAAATCAGAAAATATAAAGAAGAAAAAGCAAATAAAAAAGAAAATAAGAAAGAATAACATAAAATAATAAATAAAAAAGGAAAAAAGAAAATTAAGAAAAATACAAAAATATGAAAGGAAATAAAAATAAAAAATCAAGATACGAAATTTTATTTGAATGTTTTTATTTCACTTTTAGTTAATAAACCGGTATTCAAATTTGGGCCAATTGGTATTTATTGGAATGAAATAAAAATAACTTGCTCTTTTATGAAATTCTTCAACCAAAATGTCTTTGAATTTTTATATTTTTGTTACTTAACAAATTAAAGTTATATATATACCATTTCTCTATTTTTTTTTCCAATAGCATCAGATTTTTTTATTTTTACAACTATATATTACATTTTTACAAAAATAAAAGAAAAAAGTAATTACTTATTGCTAGTCTACTTTAATATTTATATCTATAAAATCATTCATTAAATCATTATATTCGTGGTGAATTATGATAACAAGTATAAGCTTTGAATCTTTAACATACATTAATTAAAGTTTATAAAACATTTGCATTTAAGGGTCTGTAGATAAAAAGTCAAAAAATGAAAATGAAAAGTGCAGATAAAAATAAAACATTTGCCACGATGTGTTTTTTGAAAATCAATGAAAAATTTAAAATATTTTTAATTTTTTTAAAATTAAATATAATTTTTTTAAAATTTTCATGAGATATATAAATTATCTCAAAAAAAAAAATATTTCTAGATTTTTAATATTTTAACAATATTATTTTATTTTTTCATTAATTTCAAAAAGTTACAAACTCCCTCATTCATCTTTTAAGGGTCTGTAAGATTTAATTTTTGAAAAATAAAAAACAGGATTTTTTTAAAATTATTTTAATCATCATAATAAAAAAATCATATTAAATATTTTTAAAAAATGAAAACTCAAAAATAATACTTTACCGCCAGTAATAAGTCAATGCCGCCGGGAGAGCACCGAGCATGAGGACGATCCGCCAGACGTAGTCGGCCTGCGGAACGGTGGCGGCGGCGGGATCGTTGCTGTTTTTGAAGGCGGCGGACACGATCATCGCGACGACGGCGGCGGCGAGGATCCCGAGGCCTTGCATGGCGAAGACGGCGGCGATGAAGGCCCCTCGGGTCTTGGTGTTGGCGTACTCCGCCATGATGGCGGCGGAGAGGGGGTAGTCTCCGCCGACGCCGAAGCCGAGCCAGAAGCGGAAGAAGCAAAGCATCGATATCACGCTGGCCGCGGAGTCTCCGAAGGAAAGGCCGGAGCCGATGGAGCACACGACCATGAGGATTAGGGTTACGCCGTAGGCGCGCTTCCGTCCCATCCTGTCCCCAAGGAAGCCGAAGAAGAGCTGGCCGGCGAAGGTGCCGCACAGCGCGACGCCGGCGACGGTCTCCTCGACGTTACGCGGTAGGGTTCCGGGGTACGTTTGGCTGTCTTTGTGGTAGTAGATTCTTCCGAGGAGTCTGGTGATGAGTGAGATGCTGAAGAGGTCGTAGGCGTCGGTGAAGAAGCCCATGCCGGCGATGACGATGGCCATGAAGTGGTACAGCTGCGTCTTTGCTTGGTCCAGTGCTCTGAGCACCTGAATCTCCATCGTCCTCGCCATTCTTCACAGATCAAGCGATCGATGATCCTACCAGCTGCTGCAATCAACAAATTGCATATATGAATGATTCAGAGAAACAATTGAAGAACAGCAAATTAACCACATGATGATCAAATTTTCAGTACCAAGAATACGATGAAGAAGATGATGATGAACAAAATAGCTGACCCGGGTGCCCATTTATACTGGTGTTTCGGATTTCACCGTGCTGTGAAGTCAATTTAAACAATTGCAGAGAATTAAAGTTGAGAATAACGAAATAAATGATATTAAAATTATATATATTTTTTAATGATACCTATAAAAAAATTATTCTGTAAGTATTTAATTTAATGGACGAGAATATATTAATTTTGATTCTTATCATCTCCTTTTTTTCACTTTTAAATTATTTAAAAAATAAATAAAATTATAATAAATACAATTGAAATCAATGTATTATTTAAAATTAAAATAAAATTTTCACACAAACATTCTTAAAAAAAATTGTCTTTTAAAAATTTTGAAAATTCTGTATTTGTTTATATACCAAGAAGTACTTAAAATTTAAAAACAAATAGAATCTCTTTTATAAATATTTACTTTCTTTACTGTTAAAGAATTTTAGGCCGGTTGATATATTTAAACTATAAGATAAAATAAATATTCCACCAAATACGAAATAAATGAAAGTATTATTTAAAAAATAAATAAGTTAATATTTAATGATTTAAATAATTTAAATAATATTTTATTGTATGGATTTAATTTCATGATAAATTACTATAAAGATTTAATGATACATAATGATTAGAGAAGAAATTTTTTTTGTCGAACGAAACCTTAAATCCTCTTAGCGACAAAAAAGCTCATGTTTTAGAGCTCGATCGTGTTGTACACCAAAGACTTGTTCTACACAAAAAGAAAACACTGAGAGGAAGAGAAAGAGATAAACGGAACTTTTATTGCACTGGTTGTGTTTGGTAAAAAAGATTTGTGAAGTGATATTTTAATTATAATTATTGTAAAAGATCAGTAGATTTTTTATTGTGATCTTTTTGTGAAGTGTTATTAAAAATTATATTGAAATTAATATTTTACTGTAGGAATTTTTTATGTTTAGTAAATTACCATAAAGATTTAATACTGCATAGTGAAAAGATCAGTGATCTTTTTTACTGAACAAACCTTAAAAAATGGAAAATACACATTAGCAACATAGGTTAGTTTCTCTCGTCTAAAGAGCCTCACATTAGCATATAGGGGCTATTTAATTATGTGCATGGGCTAACTTAGTAAAGGTCCCATGCGTTTAAAATTCAAAAACACAAGACTTAATTTGATACATATTGCATGTACACCAAAGACTCGTTCTACACAAAAATAATGCACATCTATTCCACCATAAATCCACTTGACACATTCCACAAGCTCCACATATGCTGTTGATATGTTCCACATATATACTATATTTGTTTGTGCATTTTCACACTATATAATTACATTTTTTATTATACATCATAACATCATAACATTTTACTGTATATTTATTAAATAATTTTTACATTTTTTACTATTTATAAAATCAAATCAATATCATTACTCATTTATCGTAAATTATATATTTTATCGTAAATTATGTCAAATGGCACCTAGCTTATTATGTATTTGTTTAAAAAGTAAAATTAGGTAAAGTGAGATTCACTTTTTTTAAGAAAATATATACAATATAAGTATTTTGGTATAATTTTTTAGTATAAAATATTAAAATTATTTGATAAATATTATTTAAACCATTATAGTGTATAGTAAAAAATAAATGTGTATAGTAAAAGACGTGAAAACAAATAAGACTTTAGGGTGGTGGCGTAGAAGGCAAGAAAAAAAGAAGTTAATCATAATATTAATTACAAATATAATATTTGGTTTAGACAAGTCAATCGAAGAAGTTACCAGGAAATACCTACATTTATGTTATTTCCTTTAACAAAACACAATGACCTTTTATTAACATAGTATAATTTTAAACAACTCATTGCCTCAATATTAATCTCTAAAAGTCATAGACTTTGATTGTTTTAACAAATATAATATTAATTTAGACCATTCAATCCTACTATTAATTACAAATATAATATTTAATTTAGTCAAAGAAGTTACCGGGAAACACAACGACCCTTTATTTACATAGTATAATTTTAAACAACTCATTACCTCAGTGCTGCGGGTGCCCAAGCTTATTGATTCATGTACTCCATACCTGATTCATGTCAACAAGATGAATCCCGACCATATTAATATAATTGAACTTTGGTAAATTCAAAGTATGCTGAAACCACAATATAACAAATGATATACTATTTTATAAAGATGATATAAAATTTTCTATGTATAACCTGATATAATCTAATATAGTCCAAAGGTGTATGCAAATAGATTGTGTAGACCATAATTGTACTTAATTTGACACAAAAAATGTTCAAACATATACTGTCATATCAAGCTGTATTGACATGACACAACCCATTACCTCTAATTTCATATACCCAAATGTTTTTAATATCAAGGATGCTGCTGGATTGGCATAAGATCAAATTTATTTTGTTGCAGATGGGGGCAGAGCTCTGTAAAGAATCAATTGCCATCTGGAGCCAGGATTGGAGATGGCGAAGCTTCAGAAAAACGTAGCAATCTTATTTCTGAGGTGCATCCTGTATACATGAGTAATGAGATATATAACTAATTCTCAATGATCAACTGCCATCTGGAGCCAGAGGTGAGAAAGCTTCAGAATAATGTAGCAATCTTTATTTTGGTAGCACATTTTGAATACATGAGTTTTGAGATAAATGACTAATTCTCAATGAAGTATAAGTATGATCATCCAAAGTAAAACCACATTTCCTCCACCTTTATCAAGGGCTACATCTCTACCACCTTCTGGTTGCTTAATCCATTCCTGACAAAATTATCTTGCAGATATCGATCAATTTGAGCTTTTCCCAGACATATGAGAGCCTATATATAATTAATAAAAAGAATTGAATCAGATGTGGGAAAAATGTTTGAAAAGCGTGGCTGTTTTTCTTTGAAGCTTTTAGATTGTAACTGGCACTCGAAGACCATCATAACTCAATTGAATGTCCAGACCCTCTGTTTCCAACAACTTTGCAAGATCTGCATTCACTTTGTCATGGTCCATAAGATGCATCATGCCTGCTCGAGGAGACATGTGGCAGTAGAGTGAATACATATGCAAATGGCAAAGTGGGAATTGCTGAAAAATTGCATCATTAGGACACGGAAAGCACCAAGAATAATGCAAAAATAAGGCCAGGAGAAACACCAAAATTACACATATAGTACATTAGTTTAAACTGAAGTCAATTTCACATGTAATGCATAATTTTTGGGCAAATGGGCCCATCACCGCAGGAGGATTTTATCAGGAGCAATAAAAATCAAAAAATCAAAGAAACTGTAACGTTGGAATCAATGGCAATCCTTGGTGGTAATTCAAATGTATTTGGTGAAGTTTACCAAACTGAAGAATAAAATCTGGGTAAAAAATTAAAATTCATCAACAATTCAGATTAACATGTAGTTGAACATAACTAAAATGTGGACAACAGCAAAGGCTAGAGCTTAGATTCAGATCTACCCAATGAATTACACAAGCATAAAAGTTTCAAGAATAGTTTTAGAACATGAGAGAATTAATTCCAAAATATTAACATCCTAATGCTACATACAATGCTGAAGAATTGATAAAGAATCAGCAATTTTTACGCACTATTTTTTCAGTGAAAAAATATCCATTAATAAAAGATGGTTGTTAATGAATTCGGAAAATGTAATTTTTTTGGAAAAGGAAAATGTTACAAAATAAATATCACCAGGCCCAATTCTGCCTGTGGCCAGGAAAATATAATATTAACTACATTAATATATCAAGTTTCTAACCAGAGGTAGCACCTAAATATCTGCCATTTAATTTAGAATGAACCAATGGATTACTGAAACGATCTATACCAGTAAATAGTGCCCTTCTTGGGTGAATTTTTCGAACTTCTTCTATAGCCTGTAAAAAGTACATAATCATTGTCTGAGGTGGAAGCAAGTTCAGTACACCAATCAGACAAGCAGGAATAAATATTAGGAGAGATGGAAAATAATATTCACCCTTGGTAATCCAAAATGGGTAGAAGAAGAGCGATCAGGTCTTAAAGCATCCTATAAAACCAGAAAAAATATTTGCGGTTAATTGTTGTTAAGGCTATCAATTGTGAAGCATATAGAAGAAGCAGATAAACCTAACTGATTACCAGGATTAGGAGCTCACAGTCCTTGAGAAGTGGATATGTTTCTTGCGGTATTTCACTGACATCACTGCAGATGAATAATTTATTTAAATAAAAATAAAGCTAGGGAGACAACAATTAAACTAAACTATTGTGAATTGCAGAAACACCTGATGTAACATATACCACCAAACCGATAGCCAAGTGAATGATATCCTCTGCCATGCCATACTGGTAGTGGAGTAACCTAAAGGATGAATGATATATAACAAAATTTAATAATTTTAATAACCAAGCAGAGTAATCAATTAACAAGCAACATAGGTTCTTCATTTTTTTTATTCAATAACTTAACATTTATTTGAAAAATTTTATGAGAAAATGCAAGATAAAATAGTCATGAATTTTTGTGGACTCAAAGGCAGTACATTTATTTCAATTATCTGAGGAAAGTTCGCTCTGTGAAAGAAATGTACTGCAGAGTTCATCACTGTATTCACAATATTGAAAAAATGTATAATGTTCAAAACACTAAGAAATAACACCACACGTTTGTGGTAATATAAATTTTATCATGTCACATGGACCTTCTTGTAAATTTATAAAGGACAGTGATTATTCGAAAAAAACATTGATCATGATAAAAATGTAAAAAACAATGTTAAGGATAAAAAACATTGATTATTCAAAAAATCGATTATTCCAAAAATACTGATTATTCAAAAACAAAACAATGATTATTCAAAAGATACTGATTATTAAAAAATACAAAATAAAATCAACCAATTTTTTACCTGGTTCTTTTAGACTGGTAAGGCTGCCCAGCCCAAATGGTCACCTTGGTTAGACCATAAAAACAATCCAACAAGAGGTGGTTTGACTGGCAAAGCTGCTCATTAATGGTTGGACCAGTTGGACCAGCTGGTCCAATCCGATTCTCAAAACACTGTTTTCTATTAGATATTATGTAAAAGAAAGAATCTGATATAAAGGCTACAGCCACATTGATTTCTGTGTTCGCTAATAAAAATAAACTTAGGATATGAAAGCTTGTCTTGGATAATAATAATAATCCATTGATATATTACAGCCACTTAAGGATGAAGCAAACATTTATAAAAAAAATATTGTAAAAAATAGCAATTGATTCATCAATCACGTTGTTCAACTGATGCATTTTTTCACAGTTGAAACGTTTCTGATTCAATTGAAAATGTTTATTTTTATGTTATTCAAATTCACAAAAGGAATCATGCATTGATCAAATGTAGAGAGTGAAGCAACTTAAGGAAACATGAAATAAATAGAGTATATTTCTAACAGAGCATAAACATGAAATGATCAACTTAGATTGAAAGAAGTTATTCCTCACTTTTAGGTCGTGAATAAAGAAAGGCTGCTCATCAATTATATTAAATTGCAGTTCTGACACTGCAGCACCAGGGACGATCACACTTGTATCTACTAAATAATAGTGAGTCTTCTTCATAACCTGATACCAATGAAGTGTTAGATATTCCAAGGAAATATTTATAATATGTTAGGAAATATTATTACTGATTTTATTTTCTCTAATCATCACATTTTAACTACATTGAGCATGCCGAATACATTATCTGGACTTGAAAACAAGTTTAGCATAATGGTCGAACAAATAGCTCTGAAAAATAAAGTGTATGTATCAAAATTAGATCATGGCTACAAGAAGAGAGAAATGTCAGTTTCAAAAACGAAGCCCTTGCAGTTCTCTTAAGATAAGCACAAAAATATGACTATTGATTTTTAGAAAAATAAAAGAAATCAAATCAATATAATAAATGACTTCCAAAATTTTTAAAAACCTGATAAGTCTCCAAACAAACTTCCAAAACACAGAAACCTACAGTATGCATCATACCTTACGTAAGAGATAATTGAAGAAAGTCTTAATTTAGATATTTTAGCAAACTAATATAAGACAACACAATTGCATGTTTGATATTTGTGTATATTTTCCACATTCCTTCCAATCAGATACCAGAAAACATATTGAATTGAAAAAGGTCGTCTTACATGAAAAAACATGTATCATATCGGCAATGTAAATATGAAATTGTCAAAAGCAATTAAAATTCAAAGTTAAAGAATTTGATTCACCTCAAAATCCCTCTTTGCCACATAAATTGGAATGTGGGGTTGAACATTATTGGTCCAATCACGAAGATCATCCAGTCCTGCACAAAAAACATTAGAAAAAGAATACAAATTATTTTACTCTATGTAAATGGCAATATACAATATCATGTAAAGTGATAAAATCCCACACATGCAACATTCGAACATAGCTACTTCATTATACAAACAATCTTGTGAAAACAAATACAAAAGTAAATTTACAACTATTTGGTGAAAAAGTATCCTAAAAGAGGGAAAACTCTTTAGTTTGGGAGGGCTATAAGATATGGAAGCATATGATGGAAAAAAGTTTTGTAATGAGAATTTTTGTGTCACACTTTGTCATTTTCATGAAAATAGGTCATCTGAGAATGTAAAATTGTGATAAATCTAGTTGAAGTTAAGGATGAACCATTCTTGTTTTCGGTTAATTGATGTGATACAATTATGATGTTGTCTTGTACAAAAAAATTCTATGTAACTGGCTAGTAATTATTTTTCAGTCCATTCAAAATATATTCAAGAAGAGCACCTGGCTTACTAACAAATATGTTTATACTTCAAATATGTCACATAAAACTTCAGGAATCCTTTGTATAGATGATCAAAGTATTGGACCATGTGAAAGCATTTGTAATTTCAGGAATCCTTTTTGGTTTCATTAACTCACACTCTCATACTAATGATCCCAAACAGATTAAGTCCTTTTCAAAGTATGCAGACAATTTCAATTTGAGAATTTCAACGTTCAGCAACATATTTGATACCTCCAATTGCATCTGCATGAGAATGTGTAATAATGACAGCATCAATCACTCGTAACCTGAGAAAAATAGGAACTACTAATATTACCACTATATCAAAACAATTAATTATATGAATAAACAGGACAAGTGAACAAATAAAACAGGTTAAGCAAGCAAGTCTAAAGAAATGAAAGACCATAACTTGTGAATCACAATAGTTAACATGGAAAGAAGCTTGGCCATGAATATAGCTATTACTTCAGGCTTCAGGGCACTGAAAGTTCCATATAGCTCAGTTGGCTACTAGGAGGAGCAGCACTATTAGCTACCACCAATTTTTGAATCTTGTTAAATGCAAAACTTATCATCAAAAAAAAGAAACTACGTTTAGGTGTAAGATTGGTTTATTGCCAAATTCAAACATTTCATAAATAGCCAAAGTTCCTTTGATTTTGGAATGGATAAGAAGGGTAGCTTCCCTCAGGGAACTTATGTATTACACAAAAAGTGGTGTATATATATGTAACAACGTGAGCTTACCCAAAAGAAGGAAACCAACGAAGAGCACTGTGGTAGAAAAATCTGCAAATAGATGTAAAGTACGATTCCTTAAATAAATCGAGCCGTAAAACTTACTGAGATCACAAAAGAAAATACTAGTAGCAAAACAGAGTATGGCTAGTCTGCCAGATAAAATTAAGTAGGAAAAATGATATAACTCTGGCTAGGCAACCATGCAGACAAAGTCTACATACTGCCTTCTTGTTCATCCAAGAGGAATGTAAACATGTAATGGTAGCAGATGGAACAAAAAAGCACGTACTTTCCTGCATCAACAAGTATATTGAACTTTCCAGAAGAGTTGATATAGCGAAGAAGGATACTAGTGTTAAGTCTCCGATTTCTATTGCCCGGTTCCGTTGCTTTTAAACAGACCTGCAAAGACCAACAAAACCAACAGCTGCGATAGGAAATCAGAAAAGTACTGCCCAAATCAAGAGGCAATATAAACCGTTCTGCAGAAGCATTACCTCACACTTCTTGAAGGAGTTGGTAAGACAGCTGAGACGAGGAATTCCTTCGCTTGTACCCGTGCCCATAAATATGATCTCTGACTGCTCTGAAGGAACCTGGGACCGGACACTCCGATATGCCCTTCCTTGAAACAAACAGCTGCAAACCTATCAAAATGGATGGGAGACACAAGAACAAACGCAGTACCATCTCCACAGTGAGAGAGAGAAGACAATGGCATGGAGACAATAAGTATGGATCGTTTACCAACCCCACTCTTCTATTTAAAGAGTAAGAAAAAATGATTTTCGGGTCAACGATTTTGAAATGCGAGGAGTGAGAAGAATGATTTTTACAATAGAAGGAGTAGATAAATGTAATCGTATTTTTTGAAAGAGTAGAGAAAAGCGAACGATTTCCAACCACAAATCCGGGCTACAATTCCACCATCCTACGCACGAGAAAAGGAAGTTCCCAATTCAAACAAGGAACGAACGATCGACGCCCTAAAAAACAAAGGAAAACGGAAACCCTAAAAGGAAGTTCCTTTGTTCTTCCTTCCGAACATTCCAGTCCCCGGGAATCAGAAGCGCCCGGAACGGACAAGGAAGGATGGACGAGTGCAGTGGAGCGGCGTGGAATGGGGAATCGTACCCGCGGGAGTCTGGTAAGCAGGGGGACCGCTGTGGGGGCGATGAGGACCGACGCCGGCGAAGGCGGCAGTCGCTGCAGGCCCGCCATCGGCTCGTTCCTTTTCCAGTTGCAAACCTCGACGCGAGGTTGCGAGCGAGAGGCGCAGAGGGTGTCCGACGATCATGCCTGGAAGAGAGCGTGGCAGGATACAGAAGCAGAAAAAAGTGATTTTCGATGATCTCGTTTTTAAATGTGTTTTTTTTATATCGATCATCAAGTCATTTTATAGAAGAAGTTTAGGAACGTAAAGGAAATTTTAGTGATGTAGAAAAAGTTTTGATGATTTAAAGAAGAAATTTTGATGGTACAGAGAAAATTTTGATAGTATAGAGAAAGTTTCGATGATGCTTAGAGGAAATTTCGATGGTTTGAGGGGAACATTTCAATGGTCTAAAAGAAAGTTTTGGTCATTTAAAAAGAAAATTTTAGTTCAATACTCACCACTAAAAATGACATTAGTGACACCACTAGAGTATCATTTTCCATTGTAAATATATTTATAATATTTATATGTATTTTAATATTTAAATAATTGATATTAATGTTGATGTGATTGAATATTACGATGGAGTTAATATGAAAATGTTGTCTTGAGAATTTACCTATGTTACGATGGATTTAAAAGTGATTTTTGGGTTTGGAAGTAGGTTTCCCAAATGAAGCCTTAGAGTTTAGGTTTTAAGGTTTATTGTATTTTAAAGGTTTTTACTATGTGAATATATTAGGTATCATTTATCAACCTTATTTTCACATTTTAGAGTAAAAAATGTGATTTTTAAGTGAATGATTTTGAAATACAAGAAGGGAGAAAAGTAATTTTGATAATAGAAAGAGTAGATTAAAGAATGTGTATGTCATTACGAAGTTAAAAGTATGTTTAGAAATTAGTAACAAGGAAAGTAAACAATGCCTTAATAAATGATATAATAATAGTAAGGTTTTTTTACTGTAGCTGTAATTGTTAAAGAGAAAATTTTAAAAAAAAATTCTTATTTTAAAAATCATATCATTCTAAGCATAGAGGAGGGTAAATTACATCTGTAACAAATGTTTTCTAAATGAATTAAGTGGGTGCTTGTGCATTTTAAAATGGTAAAAAAGAAAATTATGAAAAATAATTTTTTCATTAATCGATTCCTCGAAGGTATTTGTGTTAACGTGAAATGATGGATAATCTAATTTTCTTTATTACTCAATCAAGGTATAACATTAGATGTCTCATGTAGGGTGGGCTCTAAGAGATTGATAGAATTGAAGTTAAGTTAGTTTCTTGAATAGAGTTAAAATTTTATAATAATTAAAGTGATAAAAATTTATATATTAAAATTTATACGATAATAATATTATTAAAAGTAATTTTAAAAGTAAATTCAAGCTGACCTCAAACAAGGCCGAATTCTCAACCCCTATTTCTCATCTCCCCTATTTTGAATACACGAGAAACCTTTCCAAGTGAACCATCAACGTATATGAACACAAACTATCAAGTGTGCCTTTCCACTCCTTTCTCCACCATTGATGTTGCGACTCCTAATGCCTCTTTCCCCACCTATCTTTAACGTTGACAATGACATGGAAGCAATATATAATATCTAGACTACTCTCCTAAATGCTTAATTCAACAACACTTCTTATAAGTGTCATACATTGACTATACTTCTTTTCTGCTATACACCTGTGAAGCAACCCAAAATGAAAAAAAGCAAGAAAAAATGTGAAGAGCAAAATACAAGAGGCATAGGAATACCAGAGAGAATAAAAAAGAAAGAGAACTGAGAATACGTTTGTTTCAATTTCAAAGTACAAATAACGCTTTTGAAGCAGTATTGTACATTTGATTTCAGATCCAAGAATGAACCATTCAAGTTTCGGTGCCCATATTGAATGGGAAGAATTACAGCCAGTGGAACAATCAAATGCGCGTACTGTTCGACTACCACGAATTGCTTGATGTGGTTGAACGAGGTGTGTCTGCACTGGATGTGGCAGCTACGAATGTGCAAAGGGCTCAGCATAAAGATTTGAAAAAGAAGGACAGGAAGGCCTTGTATCTCATACATCAGGGTGTCAATGACAAGTCCTTCGAGAAGATCGCTAATGCAACCACAGCAAAACAAGCTTGGGATGCGCTCGCAACAACCTTCAAAGGAGTTGACAAGGTACGTAAGGTGCGCCTTCAAACTCTTTGTCGACAATATGAGTTGTTGCAGATGGAGACTAATGAAACGATGGTTGGATATGTGAGTCGATTGTTGGCATTGACCAACCAAATGAAGACTTGCGGTGAAGAAATGGTTGAAGGTCGGAAGGCTGAGAAGATCTTGCGATCTCTCACTCCAAGATTCGAGCACATTGTGGTGGCGATCGAGGCGGCACATGAAGTATCTGACATGTCTGTGGACGTTTTGACCGGTACACTTCAAGCACACAAACAACGGCTTAATGAGAAGCTAGTTGCAAAACCAATGGAGCAAGCTCTCCAAAGTCAAACAACCTCCAAGGAGGAACGTAGCAAATCCAGCACAAGTAACAGTAGTGAAGGAAGAGGTCGTGGCCGTGGACAAGGAAGAGGTTGCTCAAGATGGCAACAACTTGTTCAAGATCAAGACTCTAGACAAGATTGCACAAATAGGCGTGATCGAGGTTCTGGAAGAGGAAGAGGACGTAACTATAATAAGGCAAACGTAGAGTGCTACAATTGCCATAAATATAGACACTATTTGTATGAGTGTCGATCCAAGCCTAAGGAGCAAACAGCAGACTACGCACAAACTGATGGTAACATTGAAGAAAACTATTCGTTGTTGATGGCAACAACCAATGATGTTGTTGTAGCTTCTACAAACGTTGATGCAAAATCTACAAGTTCTGTTGTTGATCAACAAATGTGGCAGTTGGACTCCGGATGTAGCAACCACATGACTAGTGCACGGAGCCTATTTGTTGATATGGATGAAGGTGTGAAGATTTAGGTACGGTTTGTAGATGACAGCTACATTGAAGCCAATGAAAGAGGTAATATTTTGATCAAGACCAAGATAGGTGATCATCATTATATTACCAATGTCCTGTATGTACCTTCTATGAAGAGCAACTTACTGAGTCTAGGTCAATTACTTGAGAAAGGATACGATCTTCAGTATCAAAACAATGATATAATCATTGTTGATCAAGATGGTATGGCTGTTCTTAAGGCTACACAAATGAAGAACAGGACATTTCAGGTAAACTTGACACATGATGTGTATGTTTGCCTTACTTTTGCTCTACAAGACGAATCTTGGCTATGGCATCTCAGATATGGACACCTGAATTTCTGGAGCTTGAAATTCCTTTCTCAAGAACAACTTGTATCTAGATTGCTAGACATTACCCACACTGATCAACTGTGTGAAGCTTGCGTGCTTGGAAAACAGCATCGCAGGTCCTTTGTAGTCGGAAGAAATCAGAAAGCTACTCAACCACTTGGCCTGGTGCATACGGATGTGTGCGGTCCACTACCAATTGCATCTAATGGAGGTAACAGATACTTCCTAACTTTATAGATGATTTTACATGAAAGGTTTGGATATATCTCATGCAGAACAAGTCTAAAGTTTTGGGTTGCTTCCAAGATTTTAAGCCGTTTGTTGAAAAACAGAGTGATCTTTAGTTGAAAATCTTGAGATCAGATGGTGGAGGTGAATACTGTTCACAGTCATTTGATGAATTTTGCAAGATTGAAGGTATCAAACATGAGGTAACCTTCCCATATACCCCTCAGCACAATGGGGTAGCAGAGAGGAAGAATCGTACCATCATGGATATGGCCAGGAGCTTACTAAAGACCAAGAATGTACCAAATTCCTTCTGGGGGGAAGTAGTCACTTGTGCTGTCTATTTAATTAACTGTTCTCCTACAGCTGTATTGGATCAGATGACACCTATAGAAGCTTGGAATGGACATAAACCAATTGTCAAACATCTTAGAGTGTTTGGCTCAATTGTTTATGCTCATGTTGCATCACAACAAAGGTGCAAGCTAGATGATCGTGGTGAGAAAGCAGTGATGATTGGCTATCTACATGGTGGTTACAAATTGTACAATCCATTGACAAACAAGATTGTAGTAAGCAGGGATGTTGTATTTGATGAAATGGAATCATGGGATTGGAGTTCAAATCCACAGAATCAGAAAGTGAAATCTGCTCAACCTATCATTGATCCTTTTGAGTCAACAATTCCTACAGAAGAAGAACAATTGAATACAACCTCAGATGTCAATACACGACCGAGAAGACAACGACAGTTGCCCTCAGCATTGCGCGATTATGAAGTGATAGTAGGTAATACATTCAGTAATGAAAATTGTGAATTTACTTATGATTCAATTCAATCTGCTATGCTTGCAGAATGTGAAGCTTTGACAACAGAAGATGCTTTGAAGGATGTTAATTGGCTCCCTGCAATGAAGCAAGAGTTGGATGCGATAGAAAGAAATCAAACATGGAAGCTCATCACATTGCCAACCAGTCACAAGGCATTAGATGTGAAGTGGGTGTATAAATTGAAGAAAATACCAGATGGTTCCATTGAGCGCCATAAGGCCCGCCTTGTGGCAAAAGGGTTTGAACAACAATATGGGAGAGATTATCTAGATGTTTTTGCTCCAGTGGCACGAATGGAGACAATTAGATTGCTAATAGCCTTGGCTGCGAGATATAATTGGAAGCTCTTCCAAATGGACGTTAAATCAGCGTTTCTGAATGGTACACTCAAAGAAGAAGTGTACATTAAGCAGCCACCTGGCTTTGTTCGTACTGGGCAAGAAAGTAAAGTCTACCAATTGAAAAATGCCCTGTATGGGCTGAAGCAAGCTCCTCGAGCTTGGAACGCTTGTATTGATTCATTCTTTGGGAGCATCGGTCTCAAGAGGTGTGTTGCTGATAATGTTGTCTATGTTATGAAACAAGATGACAAGAAGTTGTTTGTGGGACTGTATGTAGATGATTTAGTTTTTATTGGAAGTGATGCTATAATGATTGAGAAATTTAAAAGGTTGATGGTTCAGAAGTTTGAAATGACAGATTTGGGGAAAATGACTTATTTCCTTGGGCTTGAAGTTAGACAAACATCAGATGGCATTTTTGTGTCACAAGAAAGTTATGCTCAAGACTTATTGAAGAAATTCCAGTTGCAAGATTGTAATGCATCAAGGACACCTGTTGAAGTAGGCATGAAGCTATCTAAGGTTGATAATGGTGAATTGATTAATCCTACACATTACAAGCAGATGGTTGGATCACTGAGATATTTGACCAACACGCATCCAGACATTATGTATAGTGTTGGCCTAGTGAGCAGATTTATGGAAGATCCAAGACAGTCTCATCTATTGGCAGCAAAACAAATCCTGCGCTATGTTAAAGGGACTTTGTCATTTGGCTTGTTCTATGCTTCATCTGATACATCTGAACTTGTTGGCTATACAGATAGTGACTGGGTAGGAGATATTGATGATCGTAAGATTACTACTAGGTACTTGTTTGGTTTTAACACTGCAATTGCTTGGTAGTCAAAAAAGCAACCTGTTGTGGCTTTACCAACATGCGAGGCAGAGTACATTGCAGCTGCAAGTGGTGCATGTCAAGCAATTTGGATTAAGCAACTATTGGGTGATTTTCAGCTAGTAATTGAAGAGCCTTTGAAGTTGTTTGTTGATAATACATCAGCAATAAATTTGGCTCGAAATCCTGTGGCACATGGTCGAAGCAAGCACATAGAGACCCGATTTCATTTCTTACGTGAACAGGTGTAGAAGAATGAAGTTCATTTAATTCATATTCGTTCAGAAGATCAGTTAGCTGACATTCTAACAAAGCCTTTGAAGATCGAGTCGTTTGAAAGGTTTAGAAATTTGTTGGGTGTTGGCTTAAAGAAGATCTAAATTATGGGAGGCATTTGTTGGTGTCGTAAGACAATGATAATTTAGATCTTCGTGGATTACGTGGATTATGTAGGTGGTTATGTAGTGTATGGTGTTTGTGGTCATAGAAATGAATTGCGTGAATTAAATTTTTAAGTGAAATTGAATTAAACGAAATTGAATTTAATGTAAAGATATTAATGTATCTTTTAGAATTGAATAAAATTGAATTAAAGAACTATTATTACATATAATTTAAATTACTTAATTTTAATATAAAATAGCAATTAAATGTGTAATTTCGAGAAAAATATTATTTAAAAAGTGATAATTATTAATTATAATATTTATTTTAAAATATTTAATAATTTAAAAGAATATAAATTACATGAATTAGGAGCTTTAAAATTATCATTTTAAAGTTATTTATTTATCACAGATATTAAATACAAATGTAGTATATGACATAAAAAGATTAGAACTAATCTCAAATAAAATACATGTATTTCTTCAAATAAAGTTTACATATTTCTATTTTCCTACATCAATATTATTTTCTTTTCACACATTTTATCTACAATATAATCTATTAATGCATTATATTCCTTAGGGATTAAGTCGAGAATTTTAAAGGATTCCCTTTTTCCGGTGGATAGAATTCATTTCTTCATATTTCAATTATGTGAGCAATACTAGTGAAATTTATCTAAATTAAATTTGTGACGGCACAAATACCCTAGGAATGAGAATTAAATTTATTTTAATTTAATTCTCATCAATTCCATCTACATAAATGGTACTTAAAGTTAAACTATTGTTGACAAACACACCAAGCGTAACGTTTAACTCTAAATGCTACGTCCCATGTAGCAGAACTGTACTTGGAACATTGCAAAGCAGTTCAACGTAAACATTACGAACTCAACGTCAGGTTTACTCTAAACCTTCCGATCTATTCATCATGTCTACTTATATAGCATTGACTTGGTCAACTATCATTACTAAAAAAATATCACAAATCATACAAATATTATGAAATACAAAACATCATCAAAACACACAAAGGAAGAACGTTATCCCTAATAGTTGTGGAACTTTTACTAATTCAAGGATCGACATCTTTAGGTGGAATTGGCTCAAACTGGATATGTCAAAAGTTGGAATCAAATGGTGTTTTTTCTGTTCGTTCATGTTATAAATTTTTAACTAATGGTGACATACGATTTAAATATTTTAAGCACATCTAGCTAAGGTGTCTGTCAAAGTTGAAGTCTCGAGGTTGTTTTGTTTTTTCCGCATGATAAGTTTCTTTCCAAGGAAAATATGTTTAATAGAGGCGTACATGGCTCTCCCATATGCTCTATTTATAATTTGCAATTGAAAATACTAGGCTTTTATTTATTGACCGTAAATTTCCATGCACTTTTTGAAATCTTATTTGGGGAGGGAGGGGGGTTTGTATACATGGAAATCAATGGAAAGGAAAATCTAGAAATTTTTTCATTGTTGAAATATTAAAATTTTAAAAATAAAAAATTTTATAAGACTATTTGTGCTACTTATGAAAATTTATATTTAATTTTAAAAAAATTAAAAATATTATATATTTTTAACATTTCAACAATAGAAAGAATTTCTAAATTTTCCTTCTCATTAATTCTCAAGAGACACAAACAATCAATAGCTTGCTAATTAATCATTGCGCTTTTTTTTACAAGAACTTCATTGATAATGCTTTCTCTCCTAATCTCATATCTAAATTCAATCTCTCTCTTACTACTTGGATTTGTCCCGTTCTTGCATTACTGTGGTGTACTTGTGCAATAAGAATCGTGTGATTTTTGATAATAAAAGAAAGAAGTTCAATCTAATTGGAATTCTGCACTCAAGGATCGTCAAGCTACGGTTAAGATGAACATGCTGGATGATGCTTCCACCAATGGCTTTGGAATGCATAGTTTGGTGAACATCATGTTGGGTATCCCTCTATATGGAGATGACTCTTGGAACCAAAATTCAGTTGTGGTGCATTAGAAGTCTGGTTGGTGCAATAGGGTCCAATGATATTTTAACCTTAATCTAGCATCAATATATATGGTGAAGGGTTATGTTATTAAGTGAAAGAATAACATTTTTATAAGAAAAGTGGTGGCTGTTTTTCATCCTTTTCTCTTATTGTTATACTAATTTAATCATAATATTGATTGAATGAGCGTTTTTGGTCAAATCGAGTTGAGATTTTAACGACATGATCATGACTTGATATTCTTTAGATTAGATGACTGGATTGAGGATTAGAAAAGTGGAGAGTCAGATTTGAAGAATGTTTTAGAAAGGTTTCATTTGTATGGTTTTGCAATGCACATTCTTTGTAAAACGTTAGTTTGAAGTGTGAAATGAAGTCCATTTTGACTTAAATTTTTCAATAGTTTAGGGCTTCATGGAGCTTCATTCCTGTCAAGTTTTGTGATTTTAGGAGTTGTGTAGTGATAACAGAAATTTTTGAAATGTAGATAGTCAGATTGGGTAATCTGTGTACCTCTTATTTATGTTGTTGATTTTTGTGCTATTGAAATTTGATGATGGTAAATGTATGATGCCTTTAGTTAATCGCTAAAGAAGACTCTTTATATCCATTTAATTATAATGGAAGATTTGGACTAACAGGTTTATGGTTTTTCTTCCTCACATCGGAGAAGTTTTCCACTTAAAAGTTTTGTGTTATTTTGCTTGTGGTTTATTTGATTTTTTTAATTTGATTTCACTATTGAGATCGAAGTTGTTTGTCAGTCTCAACTAGGTTCATTTTACCCAACACATTTTAGAGAAAAATTAGCTCCTTCCTCTCCTTGTTGTGATATTTTCTTATTTTTCTCATATTTTTGGACTGCCTACATTGAGTTGAGCTGTCTGTGTACCTTGGTTTTTCTAAGGCTAATGCCTTTTGATTTAATGTATTTACTACTTTAATTATATTAGGAAATTGGGTAGATTGAATAGGGTAAATAATTTTAGAAAGCCAAAATAGGGTAATATTTGTAAAAAATAGTTTCACATCGAAAATATAAGTGAAATAAAATTTCTTATATTACTTGTGAGTTATTTCTTATTAACTAATTAATTTTAATAAAATAAAATTTACAAATCAATTTACGTATATTATACATAAAATATTATATTAAATACTTTAAGAGTTAATACACAAATATAGAGATGTGTCGAGAAAAAATTTCACAAATTGAAACTTTTATATTAGTCTGTGAGTTAATTAATTTAATAAAATAAAATCTACAAAGTCAAGTAATCGTAGCGACGTAAGTATCAAACTACCGTGAATTTTTATTTTAAAAAATTCGAATTTTCCACAACGACGTGGCCAGACAAGCCACAGGAAGATAAATTTATCTTCAACGGTATTGAATTACAACCGTTGACTATTCAATGTGATAATTTTTTTTTAAAATATTATTATCGTATTAATATAATAAATTTAATTTATTATTTTATTATATGTTTATTTATTATTTATCATAATTTTTTTTTAAAATTTATTATAATTATTTTATCATAAATCATATAATTTCTAAAAAATCGTTAAATTTACGTCATTTCACCGCAATGTTATAAGTCTGTTGTAAAAAATATTCTCTCGTAAAAAATGAATAAAATTAAAATTCTTATAATATTTGTAAATTATTTTTTATTAATTAATTAATTTTAATAAGATAAAATTTACATATTATTAAAGTTAATTTATATATATTATATGTAAAATACTATATATAAAAAATTTCATAAATGGAAATTTTTATATTAATCTATTCTCGTGAGTTAATTAATTTAATAAAATAAAATCTACAAAGTAAGGAATCGTAGCGACGTAAGGTAAGTATCAACCTACCGTGAATTTTTATTTAAAAAAATTCGAATTTTCCAAAACGACGTGGCCAGACAAGCCACTCGAAGATAAATTTATCTTGAACGGTCTTGCATTACAATCGTTGAATATTCAATGTGATAAATTTTTTAAAAAATATTATTATCGTATTAATATAATAAATTTAATTTATTGATTTATTATATATTTTATTTATTATTTATCATAATTTTTCTTAAAATTTATTATTATTATTTTATCGTAAATCATGTAATTTTTAAAAAATTGTTAAATTAACGTTATTTCACCAAAATGCTATAAGTCTGTTGTAAAAAATAGTCTCTCGTAAAAATACAAGTAAAATTACAATTTTTATAACATCTGTTAGTTATTTCTTATTAATTAATTAATTTTAATAAAATAAAATCTACGTATTATTAAAGTCAATTTACATGTCACAGGAAGATAAATTTATCTTCAACGGTCTTGCATTACAACCGTTGACTATTGAATTTGATAATTTTTTTTAAAATATTATTATCGTATTAATATAATAAATTTAATTTATTATTTATTATATATTTTTTATAATTTTTTTTAAAATTTATTATTATTATTTTATTATAAATCATGTAATTTCTAAAAAATTATTAAATTGACGTTATTTCTCCAAAATGCTATATAAGTCAGTTGTAAAAAATAGTCACTCGTAAAAATATGAGTAAAATTAAAAAATTTATAATATTTGTAAGTTATTTCTTATTAATTAATTAATTTTAATAAAATAAAATCTACGTATTATTAAAGTCAAAAATGTTATATATATAAAATTTCAGAAACTTTT
>JAMKPZ010003993.1:0-23067 GCA_024699675.1 Amphibolis antarctica | reverse complement strand
TCAAATGACAAAGGCAAAGAACATAAGAGAATGAGCGTAGCATCCTCATCTTCAATGGTAACACCTATGTTTCTCAACTCCATGAGAAGTGCATTTAGTTGATCTAAATGCTGTTTCAGTGGTGTACCCTCCTTCATCTTCATAGAAAATAGTCTTTGTTTCAACAGTAGTTTGTTTGTCAGTGACTTGGTCATATAGAGTGACTCCAGTTTCTGCCACAGTCCCAAAGATGTACTCTCATTAGCAACTTCGATTATCACTTCATCTAACAGGCAAAGCAAAATGGTAGAATGTGCTTTCTCCTCCTGTTAAGCATATTCTGTGGAATTCTTATCAAGATCTGACTCCTTATTCAATGAAGCCCAAATGCCTTGCTGTTTCAGTAACTCTCTCATCTTGATTTGCCACAGACTAAAGCCATTTTTCCCACTGAATTTATCAATCTTCATTCTAGGAGTAAACATGATTTCAAGTGGAATATTCCACAAGCACACACGAATACAAATGAAGCAAGTATTCAACAAAAAACTTCCACCAAAAATTCAAATGGATTCAAGCCCAAAAAATCCAATCCAGTGCCCAAAAAAGGAAAGTTGCTGATTTTCAACAAAAAAAACGCCAAGGACGATATCTCTTTCTATGGTCCACGAAAAATCCCCAAATTTCTTCCACGAACATAGCACAATATGAGGAAGGATCAAAGGGGCTTATAGACGTATTCCAAAGAGTGGAATACCAAGCGCACGAGTTGGCGTCCTCGGATGTCACGCTGGCGCGGCGGTGGAGGCAGATTTGCGCCTCCCTGTGCCAACTCCTCCCACGGGCGAATACACGGCCAAAAATCCTTGAACAACCTCTGATACCACTTGTTACTTCCAGAGGTATCCAAGCACGGTGGATTCGAATGAGATTAGCATGTGTAGGAGGGAGAAAACACGAAGGAAAGTCGAAATCAAGGCTGGCGGCGGCTTGGATGCGCGGCTAGGGTTCCAGGCGTGCCCAAACGCCCAAATCACAAATGCAAACGAGATTTACGTGGTTCCCCAACTTGGGTACGTCCACGGGTGTCTCTCCTTAGGTTCTTCACTATCTTCAAATGGTGTATTACAAGAGAAAGTGAAAGGGAAGAGTGGGATGGCCGACGCACCAAAGGTTGGCTCGACCTCCTCACACAAAGCTTCTCTTGTTACAAAAATGATCTCTCACAAAAATCCTAATTCCCTTTTGGGCATTTGGATGGCCTTATATAGTGGCTAATCATCCATGACAAAAATGCCCTTACAAACCTAATAAGATTCAAGACATATTCAACAATTTGAAAATTGGTTTATTATTTATGTTGAGAACTCATCCTCTATGGGTTTTGATGATGTCAAATAACATTAGCATGAAGGCAATGAAGATTCAAAGTCATAAAGTCATAAAAGAATGAATGAAAGAACTATACATGAAGTAATAAAGTCAAAGAAATTTCAAGACTCAAAGATGGAAACAATAAAGACAGTGAAGACAAATCAAGAGCAAAACTATACATTTGGAAAGATTTGGATACTAGTATAAGTCACTTACTTAGATCTTAAGTCTGTACCTATTAAAACATTCATAGACCAAAAATAGTGTAATAAAATTTAGAAATGTTACAACGCTTTTACACTAGATTACTTAGAAAGCACTGCCTGAAATTGGTATAACGAATTTCACATTCGGTATAACAATTTACTATTCTCATGACTACGCCACATGACTTAAAGTCCTTGGAAAACATTATAATGATTTTTGATTTTGATCTAACACTTAAGAAACTTTTTGAAAATTATTCTGTTAGAGACATATCCCATAAATTAAGATATTTTGAATAATCAGTATAACGATTTGACAAAAATGTTAAAATGATTTTTGAATTTAATTTGACACTAAGGCAAATTTTTGAAAAAAATATTTACTTAGAGAAATAATCTTGAAAAATCCGAAATTTTGGATATCTAGGAAAATTGGTATAATGATTTTACAAAAATGTTATAACAATTTTTGAATCAGCTATTACTTAAGAAATTTTTTGAAATACTTAGTTGTTTAATGAAATCTTGAATGATTAGAAATCCAAAATTTGGTATTTAGGAAAATCGTTATAATGATCGAAGAATTGGTATAATGAATTGACATTTGGAATAATGGATCAGTACAACGATCTATCCAAAATATAGAATATTTAGTAAAATTGGTATAATGATTTGGAAAAATGTTATAATGATTTTGCCTGGATTACTAGCTATTGGTCTTACCTTAATTCTATAAATAGAAGACCATTTCACCATTTTTTCACAACCCTTTTACATCTCCTTTACATGACTTATGCATTCATTCTCCATGGCTCTTTCTCTCATGTACAAACTTGCTTCAAAGGTCATCGTTGATCTAGAGGAAGGAGATCTTGAAGGTGCCAAAGCTCAAAGCTCTTCGCAACTCATCCTTCAAGGTGATTTCACTTTTGTTTCAATTGTAGGGATCAAGTTTTTCTTTTCTTGGTTGGTTTGGACATATGTTCCACCAAAAACACATGTGGGTTGCTCAGTGTTGGAGTAGTTGGAGAGTTCTACCATAAACTCTTGTTGGTTGGAGAGTTCAACCTAAAACTCTTGGTTTTGTGTTAGTTGGAGGATTCGACTTTAAATCCTTGGTTGGTTAGAGGATTCGACCTAAAATCCTTAGTGGGTTGAGGTGTTTGACTATAAACACCTGTGTTGGTTGGTGGGAGGATTCAACCTAAAATCCTTGGTGGGTTGGGGTGTGTTCGACCATAAATACCTATGTAGGGTGGTTGGGAAGTGCATCCACAAATTTCTATTGTAGTTGGTTTGGTGTTTGACCTTAAACACTAATTTGTAATGGTTTTGATAGTGATTAGATTGGGCTCAAGCTTTGTAAGTTTAGGGGTGGACATAGCTGGTTGGTGAACTACCTGAAAATCTTTTGTGTGCTTTTATTTCCATTGCATTCTCACATCATCTCTTTCATTTCCTCATCGTTTTGTTTATTCGTGCTTCATTTCGTTTGAAATTTGTATGAAATTCTTAAAAATTCAAGAAACCACTATTCACCCTTCCTCTGATGGCCAAAATCAATTCTAACAGTTGGTATTAGTGTCAAGGTCTTTTGTGTTGATTTAATAGTCACATAAATGCAAATGACCATCAAGATAATCAATAGCCAAAGCATTAACAAGCCACCTTTCTTCAATAGTGACAATTATGGTTGCTAGAAGTATAGGATGATAGTTTTCCTCAAGTCATGTAATGTAGACTTGTGGAATGTTGTGGTCAATGGTATGAAGATCCCTACCACTCTTTATAATGAGTGGACAAAGGATTAAAAGAAGATGATTCAATTGGATGCTAAGGGGATGAATACTTTATTTTGTGCTTTGTTGTTCAATCAGTTTAATAAAGTGTCCACTTGCATCACTGTAAATGAGGCTTAGAGGTTGATGGAGACTACCCATGAAGGTACTTCCCAAGTCAAGAGATCAAAAATCAACCAATTGGTACACAAATATAAGTTGTTTAAGATGCATGAAAATGAATCTATATTTGATATGCATTTGAGATTTTGAGATATCATAACCAACCTCAAAGGCCTTGGAAGGGAAATCTCTATGCAGGAATAGGTTCAAAAAGTCCTTAGGTGCCTTACTAATGAATGAGAAAAGAAAACCATAGCCATTGAGGAAGCAAAATATCTCACCACTTACATACTCGAGGAGCTGATTGGAAACCTCACTGCATACAGAGTTCAAATCAAGGTGCTACTAAAGAAGAAAAAGTTGAATCTGCCATGAAAATAGAAAAAAGGAAATAAATTACTTTTTAAGTAGAGTCAAGTGACAACAGATCGGATGTTGATGCTGATGTTGTTCTACTTACACAAATATTCAAAAAACTTGCAAGGTTTAAGAGATGCATAAAAAATGAAAGGACTTCAAAGGTTATCCTTTCACAATGCTATAATTGCAATCAAAAGGGGCATGTCAAGAAATATTGTCCCTTGCTTGAAAAACAAGATGAATAGGAAAATCGAAGATTCAAAAAGGAGAAATTCAAAATGAAGGAGAAATTCAAGAAGGCTTGAAAGCAACATGGGATGAACTTAACTCATCAAGTGATGATGAATCAGATGCCTTAAAGAAAGAACAAGCCAATGTGTGCTTCATAGCACAAGAAGAGGAGGTATATTTTGAATCGATAAGCTTCTTAGATATTTCCAAAATTTTTTCAAGAAGGCACACAAATCTTCAAAAATTCAGTGAATATTTCAAAATTCTTCAAAGTACTAATTTTTATGAGATGTTATTCTAAAAAATCATATTTGTAATTTCCTATCCTAGACATTTTGGAAACTATCCTTGTATCCATTTCAACTTTCAAAATTCACTTAAAATTTTCAAATTGAATCATGACTTTTTCATTTTCCTCAAAACGACACCTTTTGGACAACCTTTGAATGAAAAATTCCTCCTTGAGGTGAAGGGCTACAATGAATCATTCCTGTATATACAAAAGGAACTCCCTGACAAATTCATTATAACGAAAATTCACTTTCATTACAACAAAAAATCATGTCCTAGATTTCTTTGTTTCATCAGTATTTTTCAAACACTATCATTTAATCAGCATATTCCAAAGCTTCTCCTAATATCACAATTTTCACGTACTTCCTAGGCCTTTCCATATTTCCAGAATTTTGATATCTATGGATTTTTGTACTCCATTAGAATCCAAAGTCATATGTCCCAATGAGGCTTTTCTATTTTAAAAAAACTTTCTAGCAATTTTGAGGAAACTTGAAATTAATACAAGTAACTTAGAAAATCTCAAAATTAGCTAATATAAACATCAAACATTAATATTCATCCATGAATAACTTTTAACTTTAGGATAAGTATTGAAGACAGTGAAAAATGGACTTCAAATTGGATATCAAATCAGCAATCCAATTTTGTTTTGGAGTTGAGAGATTTCAAATCCAATAGAAAACAAAAATCTAATTGCCTAAAATTGGTGTTTCCAAATTTTTTGACACAAAAATTTTAAGTGATTTTTAAAGATCATTCATGTAACAAGCATGATATAGTTATGAATTTAAATAATCACACAAGACTATTCATGTTATATATTTATGCTATACCATAATTTATCAAATTGCAAAATCCCTTTTAATATTGGTGTATTGTTACACCATAATGCTGATACTCTTATCTATATTTAAGTTCACAATTTGAACTTTAGGAAATTCTAATTTTTCTCCAATATATAATATCAAACGTTGTGAACAAGATCCAATTCTTTAGGAATTTCTTTTTATGCCCAGATTTGGATATCTAGGTCTAAGTTTGGAACTTCCGAACTTGACCTATACTTGGTCATTATTTGTTCTTGGTTCAGAACTTCTTGAGGGTAGTTCGGATCTTTTGAACCAAGTCTGTACCAAGTTGCTAGTTTTTCCCCCTTAGCTCCTAGCTTGGAAATTTTGAGTCCAAGTTTGGAACCTCTGAACCCATGTATGTCTTGGTCCACTCAAGTGATTTTCCTTTCAAAACTTGAAGGCAGAGGTTTGGATCCTGAAGGCATTTCGGATAACCGATTTGAAACATAAAATAATTTATAAGGCATAAAAGTTCCCACGTTATAACCCACTTAGGAACTTCCTAAATTATTTAACAGAATTTTCGTCCTCATACAAAATTTCCTAAGGTTTTTAACAGAATTTCCATCTGATTTGAATTTTCTAGGCATAAGTTTCCTCTTTATAAACCATGTAGGAATTTCCTAAAGTTTTTAACGGAATTTCTGTCCCCATACAAAATTTCCTAAGGTAGTTAACAAAAGTTCCGTCTGATTTGAGAATTTTCTAGGCATAAATGATTCCAAAAAAATTCAGAATATCATTCGGAATATGAATCATTATTCTGATTTCATACTGGGTGAAATACAATACATAAATGGATAATCATTTGGATAACTGTTTGGTAGTCCGAATTTTACTAACTTATACTAAACTTGATTTTTCAATAATACAATGGAAATCCGATTTTGAAATTGGTATTCTGAAATTTTCAAACACATAAGAAATTAAAGTGTTCTTAGTTTTATTTGAAATATTTGACTTTAACTCAACATATATAATGGTTTTTATATATCATAGTTTAGTTAATATATTCCCAAATTTCTTCTAATTTCATATATGTCTTCAAAGAATTGAAGAGAGGAGATCTAAAACACTTCCGAAGCTAAAAAGAATTGATCAACGAGCACTTAAAACCACTTATGTGAATGCATTGAAGCTTAGAAAATCATATGTCAAAAGATTGGGTTATTAGGGACTCTATACAAGGTGGTATTTATAGGATAATCATGCTTAAATGACTAGTTTGACTAGTCAATTTAGAATTCTGAATTTCATTTCGGAATTCCATTTTCTCCAATGGTCATATTTTTTTGGGTTCAAATAGGCAATTCAAAATAACAAATGATCTAAAATGTTTTGAAGGAAAATAAGATATCCAAAATTAATTTTAGAATATTGTTTCTGGGTAGCTAAAAAAGTGAAATAAGAATGGAAAATGAAACTAAAAATTGATAAATTGAATTTGTATAGTGCAGCAATTCAGAATTCTGTTTTGCTAAAAATGGATATCTGAATTGGACTTGGGAAAATCTATAGGTAATTCGGATAAAAAAATGGATAATCTATTGATATTCCATTTTGTTCTAGACTTGGGTCCCTAGAAGGCTTTACAAGGAAATTCAAATAACCAATCAAATATCTGAATT
The DNA here is from genome assembly GCA_024699675.1 of Amphibolis antarctica. Classification (NCBI taxonomy): domain Eukaryota; kingdom Viridiplantae; phylum Streptophyta; class Magnoliopsida; order Alismatales; family Cymodoceaceae; genus Amphibolis; species Amphibolis antarctica. The sequence continues at coordinate 16,240 of JAMKPZ010003993.1, read as the reverse complement.
AAATTCGGAATTTCCCTTGGGTACTTGAATAAGATGTCTAAAATATGTCTAAGTGTGTGATCTTAAATAATGTTCAAACCTTTTTTGTAATGACTTCCCTCGTGACTTTTCTTCATTTTCTTCATCCTTGAATCTTGAGGTACATTGTGCTTTCATGTGTCTTCATCACCTCATTATTCTCATCCTTCATGGCTTCATTCTTTAGTCGTCTCACCTTGACTTTCTCTTGAGACTGTCTTAGATTCTTGCATTTGACTTGACTTAATGTCTTTACCTTCAATCTTCATGACTTCTTGTTCCTTCATGTCTTCACACTTGACATCATCAAAACTTGTAGAGGTGAGTTCTCAACAAGTATATCATCAAACTTATAGTTGGGATTATATTTAAGAGTGCATCTATGCTTGTGCTTTCTAAAATTGTATGCAATACTCCTAGATGCATTGCTTGATAATTGTTTGATTTTATTTTTCAGCATTTTATTCTCTTCCTTTAGATCACTGTTAATACAAACAGTCTTGCATTTTGGTCAAGTGCATCCTTACTTTCCTTTATTAGTCTACTGATTTGCTCATGTAAAGATTCATTTTCCTTTTCAAGTTCAGAAATACATGTAGTATTGTTTTATTTTTCTATCAAAACTTTATTCTCCTCTCTAAGTTTTTGAATCTCAATCAAAATCTTGTCATTTACTTCTTGTAACTTATCAACACACAAAGTTTCCTTTTTCATTAGTTTCTTTAGCTCTTTATACTTATCATGCAATGTCAAATATGCATCTATGAGTTCATCATAATTACAATTATCATTATCATTATTAATAGAATTTTATGATAGTCATGAAGATTGGAGGTAAAGACATGGGGTCAAGTCAAATGCAAAAATCTAAGACAAAGACTCAAGAGAAAGTCAAGGCGAGATGACTAAAGAATGAAGCCATGAAGGTTGAGAATCATGAGGTGATGAAGACATGAAAGCACAATGTACCTCAATATTCAAGGATGAAGAGAATAAAGAAAAGTCATGAGGGAAATCATTACCAAAAAGGTTTGAACATTATTTAAGGTCACACACTTAGACATATTTTAGACATCTTATTTAAGTACCTAGGGGAAATTCGAAATTTGATTCAGATATCTAATTAGTTATCCAAATTTCCCTTTAAAGCCTTTTAGGGACCCAAGTCCAAAACAAAATGGAATATCAATAGATTATCTGTTTTGTTATACAAATTAACAATAGATTTTCCCAAGTCTAGTTCAGATATTTCTTTTCAACAAAATGGAATTCTGAATTGCTACACTACACAAATTTGGTTTATTGATTTTCAATTTGATTTTCTATTCTTATTTTACATTTTTAGCTACCTAAAAACGGTATTCCTATTTACCCCCATGCTCAACACCTACTTGGCTACCGAGTAAAACACCCAGCAGCCAGCTGACAAGCCAGTACATCACCCCGGTTGTTGATTCCCCAGCTCTTCCCAAGGCAAGAAGGACCCCCCTTTGTCCCTTCAAGGGACTCAATGGAAGAACACGACTACCAACCCACAAGTAGCCAGTAGCCTACTTGCAGGTACCCGGTAGCACGCCTACTACTCGGCAAAGCAGACCAAATCAGCTCGTAGTTTCGTCTCTAGGATGGAACTCTCACCAACACTTGGTGATCTTTTGTGATAGTTCTATCAGCCAAATGGAACTACCGCAAATACTGAGCTTTGTGCAATGGAAGTGCCATTTTCGACACTTCCATTCTTTAATTCAAGCTAGCTATCGATTAAAGTATGTAGTGTTATGGCTAGCTGTAAAGTTACGGTCGGACGTAGACTAAAGCCCGTAAAGTTATAGTCAGGCGTAAAGTAAAACTCCTAATGTTATGATGACTGTAGGGTAAAGCCCATTACCCCTTCCCACTTGGCCAAGGCCGAGTCCCAAGGTGAAGTACACGGCAACTGGTCTGCAAGCTAGTACCCAATCCCAGCTACCAGTCACCACATTCCCCCCTTGAATCCACACATTTGAGGCTTTACACTAACTTCCCAATTTCATTGGAGAGTTAAGTCTAACTCTTCGATTTTAGCGAAGTTTTAGTAGAACAATGGATTTTCCTTTGGTGAAAAGGGAAACTCTGTTAATCCCTTGAACCATGGGCTAAGTTCCGACCCCTGATCGAGACGTCGGATGCTCTCTCGATCGGACATCAAGCCCCACAATGCGCTAGACCCACAACTGTGTTGATCTCAGTAGCTGATACCTTCCTCCTGGCAGCTAGCACATTGGCCTCGGTCACCAGCTAATGTTCGGGTGATACATTCCAATGTGAATGTCAAGGTACAGCGGGATCAATCACTTAAATCTCGCACTTAATGAATGGCATAAATCACTAGACCAAATCAAAACGTACCCCAATTTACCATCTTTGGATCACCCTATATGGAAGGTAATTCCCTATATAAGGTACATCCTTTCCATGCAGAATGTGCTTCTTTGAGTTTTTGGAGGAGAGCTTTTTTTCGAGGTTTTTGCCAAAGACCCTCTTTCGAACCCATCGAAGGACAAAGGACTCTTGGGAGAGCCAACTGGAGCGAGGATCTTCCGACCGTCACCAGCTTCCCTTGCAAGTAAACCTCCTATGCCTTCGGTGAGAGGAGCCCCTTCCTAGGGCCACGCAATGCTATGTGCACCAGGGAGGACGATCTCCTTCTCTCTCTCGCCGTAATCCTTTTCTTTAGTCTTCATGCATCTTGTAACCATGATCGGACTAGACCTTCCCCAAGCATAGGTGGAAAGGTCGAAGGATGTTCTTGGGTTCATTCCTTCGGATATGCATGTGAAAGGTACCGGCATCCTTCCTCCCTGCTTGGAGAATCCTCCAAGGACGAGTCGAGATCAGTCTCATCATGGTTCATTTTCTGGGTTTTCATACGAGAACCCACATTTCTTTACGCGTTTAACGATTATATTGTTGTATTTTCCGATACTCCTTTTTATCGTAAATGCTAGGCTACCGTTAGACATGTCGTCTCTGCTTACAGATGACCATCTCCCCAAAGGTTTCCCGCCTCTCCTGTCTTTCAGGACTGGGTGCATGAATCCTTGCACTCGGAAGGAGAGGCGACGTACTAGGCATACATCCCGCCCCAAACCTAGATGTCTGGCAAGCTAACCGGCAGTCTCACCAAACCTTCGGCTCTTTAGCCAATGGTCCATAGCGGTAGCTGTCATGTCCTTTATCCTTTCCCTCCTCTCACCAAATCTCACATGCATCCTCGCACCAGCGTGTTTTATGCTTTCCCATTTGTTTTACTATGAGGAGTAAGGCTACTCCTCCTGATGCCCTAGTGAATCCTCCAAGATGAGGCTATTGGCATGAATCCTTGCCGACTCAGATCGGGCTGGGTGCATGAGTCCTTGCACCTAGGCAGTTTCCCATTATACCGGGAGAAGTAAGGCTACTCCTCCCGATGCCCTGGTGAATCCTCTAGGATGAGGCCATCGGCATGAATCCTTGCCGACCCTAGTTGGACTGGGTGCATGAATCCTTGTACCTAGAAAGAGAGGTGGCATGCCAAGCAGAAGTTGGCTCCATACCCAAATTTTCAGCACGCTGACGGTCCATGGCGATAGCTACCGTACCTTTTACCTCTCCTCTTTTCCCACCTAATCTTGCGTGAATCGTCGCACCGGCAATTTCCCACCTATTTTACCAGAAGGAGTAAGACTACTCCTTCTAATGCCCTAGTGAATCATCCAGGATAAGGCCGCTAGCATGAATCCTTGCCGATGTAGGTCAAGTTGATTAGTATCGCATTCCCTTTTAGAGTCAGAGAAAGGTTAGGATTACTTGGGTTGTCTGGGGGTGTCTAACACTTTCCCCAATAGTACCTTGAATCCCCTATCTAGTTTCTCTCATTTTCACAGAAGTCATTCATTTTTATGCTACTTTACGCTATTGTTTTATGTTTCTGTGCTTTTATCCCTTTGATGGTGGATGAATCCTTCCCCATTTGGTTTTCCTTATTTTCTTCACAAAAAATAAGGTAGTGACTCCGTATCATGAGCCATCTGCCCCACATGTCGATATGCTCCATATAATTATCTTTCCATTCTTCGTATCCTCGTGGGCTTCCAGGTGATAATTGGATGAAAGAGAGGGTAAAATTCTGAAATCAATTTTGAATATCCATTTAGCCTCCAAAACATTTCAGAACATCATTCATTATTCTGAATTGCCTATCCGAACTTCGAAAAATATGATCGTTGGATAAAATGGAATTCCAAAATGAAATTCAAAATTCCGAATTGACTAGTCAAACTAGCCATTTAAGCATGATTATCCTATAAATACCACCTTGTTTAAAGTCCCTAATAACCCAATCTTTTGACATACGATTTTCTAAGCTTCAAGGCATTCACATAAGTGGTTTTAAGCACTCATTGATTGATTCTTTTTAGCTTTGCAAGTGTTTTAGATCTCCTCTCTCAAATTCTCTCTAAGCACTACAAGGACATTGTTTTGCTCTTTTTAATTTGGGTTTTTTAGCTTTGATTTTCATTGGTTTGTTGAGTTTAATTTCCACCTCAAAACTCAAGTGGGAAGGTTGGTTGAAGTGTTTGACCTTAAACACTTGCATTGGTTGAAGTGTTCGACCTTAAATACTTGAGTTGGTTGAAGTGTTCGACCTTAAATACTTGAGTTGGTTGAAGTGTTCAACCTTAAACACTTGGGTTGGCTGAAGTGTTCCACCTTAAACACTTGGGAGCTGTTGGTTGGAGGATTCTACCTAATATCTTTGGTGGGTTGAGGTGTTCTTCCATAAACACTTGTGTAGGTTGGTCAAAGGGTGCAACCTTAAACCTTTGTTGTAGTTGGTTTGGTGTGCAACCAAAAACATCGTCTTGTAATTGATTTAAATATAGTGAATTATATTAGGCTCAAGCAAGTTTGCTTGGGGGTGGACGTAGCCATTTTGTGAACCACCAAAAAATCTGTGTTCTTATTCTCTTTATAGTTTTCATTGTGCATACTATTTGAAATGCTTACAAACAATTTTTAAAATACTATTCACCCCCCTCTAGTGCACGATCTAAACTTTCAATACCTTATTGTGGTGGTTGTATTAGAAGAGTTTATAATGGTTATCATGTATTTGTTCTAAAAGGAAATCAAAATAAAATATGGTTACCTATTGAAACTAATTTAATGTTTTGAGAACTAACCCTCATAAACCTAAGAAAATGTAGGTACCAAAATCTTTAATTTCTACATGCATATAGGAAATTAGAAAGGGGGTTGGAAAGTGAGAAAGGTATGTACACCACTTTTGATTTTGTTGTCTTGCTACTATATGAAAAGAAATAAGTTGTAATGACAGTCACAATGTTTATGTCTTGAAAGTATATGGATAACTTATTATTAACGTGACTTAAAATTAAGTAGTTGTGATGGCTCACATTTAGGGAGAACTATTACACAAAAATAAATATTTAGATAATTATGAGAACGTTCTGCTTGAATTATGATTGAAATTATCTTATATGGAATTAACAAAATTTTGGAGGAGTCACAAGAGAAGCAAAAATATAGGGATATTTGATTTTTAGAAGTTCTAACTTAGACTGAAGATTCATGGATATCAAAATACTGGAAATATATGTATAAGTCCACTAAGAGTAGAAGAGACTTAGAAATATGTTGCTTGAGTGATATTGTTTGAAAAATGCATGAATTATTGATTGAAAATAAAATAGAGTCAAAACGGTACAACGAATCATAGAATCATTATAACAAATTTGTTAGAAGACCCCATTGTTATATGTTGGTATAACGTTTTGGACCTAAAGATGAAAACCCTCAAACAGACTTTTTCGGTACAACGAAAATCCATTTTCGTCATAACAATTTTACAAAGGTACACAAAGTGTTTTGGGAATGTTGCAATGAATCTTTTTTTCGATATAACGTTCTAGGACTGAAAAGAAAAAGTTTGGCATAGGCTTTTACGTTGTGACAAAATTGTAATTTCATTATAACAATTTTATGTGCTACCAAAAAAAACAAAAGAGGAATATTATAATGAATTTCATCATCATTATAATGAATTTATCGAAAAGAATATTTTAGGGCAGAAACTCACTGGTGTAATAGTGGAACAATATAACAATTTATGAAATTGTTACAACGAATTTATCGCAAATCCATTAGACGCACCTATATAAAGGGTCGAAAGGGGGAAAACGCATCCCTTTCATTAAAAATGCTGCAGGCTTTCGCTCCAAGGTGGACTTCGTGTCTAAAGGCTATTCATAAGGTGTCCTTTTTTAGGAAAATGGATCATTCAAGTTAGATTTGAGGTTTTAACATGGTTTTTAGCTCCATTTCAACCTTTAATATCATTTTTCATCATATTCGTGATAGGTTTCAGAAGAACACTACAGGAAAAACGGATTTGGCTATCACAAAAAAACCAAAAATCATCAAAAATTGTATTTGTGGTGGTTATTGTGATGGTCAAAAATCGTAGTAATAAAAGCCATCACAAAAAGTTTGTGACGGCTTAAAAAAACTGACAGTGTTAGGCCGTTACATAAGCCATCAAATAGTGTATTTGTGACAGCCAAAACCATCACAACAACCCATAAAGGTTGTCACAAATGATAATTAAAAGGTCTTCAACAGTAAAAAGAAATGGTACTTTGTGATGGCTAAAAATGTCACAATGGCTGTCACAAATAATATTAAAAAATAAAAAATATATATATTATAATCATCTATTAAAATCCTATAATATTATTCACATACTATTCATGTACCTGTAATACTCTTCATACATAAGATACATTTCAAAAACAAAATGCATTCTACATACCAAAAATTCATACACATTCCCACTATAATCCAATAACAGAAATTCCTCCACTCCTAGCGGACCTTCTATCAAGCAGCAAGTAGAACACCATCTAGTAGCCAAGCTTCCAAGGCAAAACTTCCACCCCATACCGCTGAAACTTCTGTTCATCCAATAGCAACTATCCATCAGCAAGAGGAACTTCCATGCAATCCAATTAGAACATCTACCCCATACCACCAGAACTTCCATCCATCCAATAGCATCTGTTCATCAGCAAGAGGAACTTCCGTCCAATGCAGCTAGAACTTCTACCCCATAGTGTCAGAACTTCTGCCCATCCAACAACATCCATCCAACAAGTGGAACTTTCATTCAATGCAGCTAGAACTTCCGCCCCATACCATCAGAACTTCCAACCATCCAACAGCATCCATCTAGCAACAAGAGGAACTTCCTTCCAAAGTAGCCAAAACTTCTACCCCATATCGTCGGAACTTCTGTCCATTAGCAAGAGGAACTTCCATCCACTATAGCCAAAACTTCCTCCCACATTGGAATCATGTACTGAGGCAACAATACTGAGGCAATAGTGATTTCCAGGCAGGATCCAACCCATCCCATCTGATACATTTGAATCAAGTAATAACCAATACTGACCTGTGACAAGAAAAAGCAAGCAACACCCATGAAATCAGGACAGGTTCAATTCCATGTAATTACCATACCAAGTAACTAGCTTCCTATTCAATCAAATTTCCTTAAAATACAAAATATCCCATGCCTCATTGATGTTACACCAAGTTGACATGAAAATTTAGAAGAAAACCTCACAAAAGTTGAAACTAAATTCCTTCTCAACACAACCACAAAAGAAAAAGAACTAGCTTAGTTCTTCATCTCTTACAGGCTTTATCCTCAATGAAATCAAGACTAATGATCAAGGGTTCAATATTCGGCAAATGAAGAAGTGAAAAAAACCATGAATTAATGTAAGGTTTTTATGAATTATTTGTGAGACTTCCTTTTTATTCAAATTTATTCTAATTTTCAAATGTAAGAACAGGTAGTATAAGTTCAACTATATAGACAAAATATAATAATCTTACCTGTTATTTTCTAAGCAAGATAAGGAATCCATCTGATAATAGAAATCCTTCGAGCTTCCAAGTATGCCAATGTCGAGAAAGAACCTTGCCAAACCCAAAATTTTATCTTCTTGAATCTACAAACATTCAATCATTTAGAACAAATTAACGACAATATCACAATTCATTGAAATCAACATACAAGCACAACATGTCGTTGAAATTTCTTCAACACGTCTGATGTCTCCATTTCAATTTACTAACACATCACAAAAAAGGTCCATTTTGAAAAGAGGAATTTGGTAAATGCTTTTATAATCTCCATATATATATATATATATACGAAACACATGATATGCAATGAAAGAAACGTGAGAATACACTACAAGAAAAACCACCTTTTGTGATGGATTTTTCTGTTACTAAAGGTATAAAAGTCCATCATTAAAGGTTCTCTCTATCCATCATTGCATATAGTGTCACCACTTTTAATTAGTGATGGATAAGGTATTTAGTGATGGCTTAAATCTATCACTAAAGAAGTTTAAAACAAAGCTCAAATCTGAAAACCTAACGAGTGTGATCCATTGCAAATTATATATTGTAACGGTTACATCCGTCATTAAACAACATTAGTGATGTAAAAATACAGTCACGTAAGATATTTAGTGATGGAAAAATACATCCGTGTCCATAACTTTATAACCAATGAATCTGTCGCTAAAGACCTTTTGTGACAGATGATAATCCGTCACAATAAACATTCATCCACTACATCAATGACAATCATCCAAATAAAACTTGGAAAGAATTAAAATGAATTAATCAAGAGGCATCCACATTCATATATTTGCAAAACGAATTACTCCACATACATTGACAAAATCCTGAAAAGCACTTATACCATGCATTCATTCACATTAATCTCCAAAAATATATAGCAAGAGTCACATATATAACTGAGCATACAATAGTTCAAACTAACTCCAGTATCACAACGTTGTCTACATATTTCTAATAATAATCATTACATCCATCATGTTTGAAGCAGAATATTGCATATCAGGTACTGCAATCTATGAAATGTACCTACAACAATTTTAAATATAAAAGTATTAGATTCACAATATCATATATGACAAATATAATCCATCAATATAAAATGCGTAACACACAATATCAAGCAATGTAAATTACAATTATAAAGTTACATACAGACATGATACTTACAAAATTTCGAAGCCAGACAATATTGCTATCAACTGCATCTCCTATTGTTGTAAATCTTCCAAAAGACCTAAGTAATGGTGTGTCCTTCACTACAACTTTAATTAGGACTTCACACCATTCACCTCCTATAGGAGTTCCATGGACTAACTTCTCTGGGTTTTTAGTAATAAATAGGTCAATAGCTATGACTTCTAGCCCAAGATGGATTGTACATGGACGAAATGACAAAGATCCAATCTGCATATGAAATGTGAAAAAATACATCACATATTATCCTATAAAATACATATAATGCAGCAATTCTTGTATTAAAATAAAACTACTTATTGTCATGCCTGCGGTGAACTCATATGGTTTGATGACGGTGAACAAAACGGTGTTTGTAGAATACCCATTGACAGGATAAGCTACAATATAAAAACAAATACAAATATATTTATAACATTATCAACAATTCATATATCAAATTAAAATCATATGAATGGTGCTAAATAAGTACTTGTAATAAAATGTCTTTCATCCTGATCAATTTTGCTTGAATTTATGACACTCAATCTTCTAGACTTACGCCGCTCGAATCCTTTGATGATTTATCAGAATATTCACTTCTAGATGCTCGACTTTGCCTAGAAGATGGTGACCAATAATCAATAGGTCAGGGGCCTAATCCTAAGCCTCGTATACATCCACGTTGTTCCTTGCTAAGTACCTAGCCTAGTATATCATGTGGACTAAGCACATCTTTAGTATTATTTCCCTGTGATTGTTGTGTGTCCCTTATTTCTTATATTTGTTCCTTTTTCATAAAAAAAATGAAGTCATTCTTAACACATGTCTACAACAAATCTGTAATTATATGTAAGTCAAAGTAAAAGTCTTACCAGAATTTGTGTGGCCTTAGCATCAACGATACTACCATATTTACGTCTTCTACTAATTACGTACATGTTAGTTGTAGTTGGCTTTGTCCCTATTTCTTTTTTCTACACGTAAATACATTTATAAATACGTATGCTTATGTAATATTAATATGTAAATAACTTCATACACCATACTCACATATGCATCGACAACCCAGGCAATACTACATTTCCCCAGACAATGATTTGAAGTCAATTGTGATCAATTTTGTACATTTTGATTGTTGTGCCCCTGCAAAATAATATTAACATGATAATAACACTTTGATCATGTACAATTTGAGCTTAACGATGAAAAAAAAAGTACAACTCATACATTTCCAAACTATAATTGTTCAATAAATACCTTGAAATTATCTGATGCTCAATGTTCAACTAAATGCTACCATTGGTCAGGAATGACCCGATCGTTTAGCTCAATTGGAAATTCCTCACAACAACCATGTTTGGTGTAAATAGCATGTAGACGATACTTCCAAGACCTCTAGTCTCAGTTGATCCTCTAAAGTAACCAGTTCTTCATGCCTATTGTGTTTGGGATATCAAAATGCTCCTACCAACATTAACATATATACATTAATTCATGGAAGTTAACAAAAATAATTAAATTAGAGAATTGTGATAAGAGTTTACCTCAATTTTATGTATGACATCATCTTTGTTAATTTGTGGAATAAGATGTCATGTCTTTACATGAATGGGGAATACATGCCCATTCTTTGCCAGCTTCCCACAAAATTATGAAATAGCATTTGCAAATTCACCAATAGGTTGGTTGTATTCATTGACCTGTATTCACAATCGTTGTTCAAACGTCAATTTCACTACTTTTGCAAGTAGAGTTGGTCCTATTTTTCTTTTGACTTGTCCTACTGTCGAGGTTTACATGTTGACATTTGGTGCCTCGTAGGAAGGAGCAGATGTCTGGTCAACCTCAAAGTAAGTTGGCTAAGAGGGTGGCTGAGAAGGAGTTTTCTCATATGGTACTCCTAATGTGTTTGTAGGCTTAACTTCTGAATGTTAGTAAAAATATGGTGGAGATGATTCCGAACTCATGGTTTCATCTGAACTATTAACCTCTGAGGTTACAATATTCTTATGGGCCAATACTTTCCTTCTTCAATACATACTGCATGGATTAGAGATATACAAAGAAAAAGTGCAAAAAATCCTTTAAGTATAAAACATTAAAGTGCATAAATATCGCAGTATAAAAAGTATAATCAAAAAAAGTATAGAAGAAATTCATATATGTTAATTTCAAGAGAAAAAGTAACAAGTAACAAGTGTTGGGGTTGTTGGGTGTGGAGATGGTCTTCCACTAGAGAGCAAGCGGAGGCTAGGTCTACGAGGCCATAGCCGCGTAATAGCAATCAGGTGCTGAAGTGTTCAAACTGCAAAGTGAAGAGCAGGCTTCTACCATAGAGCACGTAGACGTTGGGTTCACAGGGCGACAGCCAGGTATCGAGGATCTAGGTTATGTAGAGGACTAGGAGCGAGAGCATGAGACCTTAACCTTACGGCCTTAAGTCTACGGCTTAAGTTTACAGCCATAAGTATACGGAAATAAGTCTAGGGACTAGCATATAGCTACAAGAGGGAAGGACCCAAAGATCAATGGAGCGGTAGCTTGACCCAACTGGTCAGGTGGCAACTAGCCCAAGAGGATTGGCAACTGGGTCAATCCAATGGTAGCCGACTGAAGGACAAATGTGGCCAAAGATAGGTCACAAGTAGCTACAGGTCACGACAGCCGAGTCTATCAAAGTGGCTATCGGTTGGCGATAAGTTCGAGACTGGTAATAAGATCAAGGGTCCTTTCATATTCCATCTTTTAGGGTTCTTTTGTGTATCCTATTTAAAGGCTGTAACATGTCATGTAATTATAAGAGAGGGAGAACAGTAGAGAAGAACTGTGATGGCGCAAGTGTGGGAGAGAAGTGATCATTTTATTCCCAACAATTGGTATCAGAGCTTCCAGGTTGAGTGGGAGCGTTGTTGGAGAACACACAGTAGGTATGCAGTCATTAGGTGGAGAAGTCGGCTACTAGGCAGAACAAGCCGGTAGCCGACTGAGCACAGCAACATTCGAAGGAGAGTGCCATTAGGTGCAGGTGATTGTCTAGAGCAAACATCCAATAGGAGAAGCGGCAGTTGGATAGATCCACCTGGAATCTCGAAGAAGTACGTGATAGCAAAGGAGAGGAAGCTCGACGTCGACAAGTTTGACGGGAGAGATTTCAAATTCTGGAGGATGCTAATGAAGGTTAGTCTATACCAAAGAGATCTTCATCAGCCTCTATCAGAAAGAAACTGGAGAAGATGAAGTAGGAGCAATGGGAGCTTTTGGATCGAAAAGCTCTAAGGCCAATTAGGTTGTCATTGACAAGGAATGTGCTATTCAACATTGCCAAGAAGGCAACAATGACTGGAGTCATGAGGGCCCTGTCCAACACCTACAAGAAATCGATGGTGTCCAATAATGTGGGGTGGTGCAAAGGAAGAGAAAATCGAAAAAAAATGTATGGGAAGTCTACCAACCCTAGTGAACTTCCACCTACCTCTAGTCGAAGCCATGGACGACCTAGGAGAAAGTAAAACTCACAAGCGACCACAAAATAACATGCAAAGTAATGAGATATATGTGCAATTCCTCCCTTACTCAAACAAGGAAAACACCCCAACTCAAGGAAAAGTTGATAATTCCTCCCTTACTCTAGGTGATGTACGTGTAAAACAAGAAAGAGAGGGGGGACCAAGGGTGATCCCCAAGGGAGAAATGGGCTTCTTCTGGTCGAAGTCATGGATGACCAAGGAGATAACCATCAGCAAAAGACTCGTCTCCCCCCTTCCTATCAATGGGAAGGGGGAAGAGGACAACTAACTTGTAGGAAGGTTGGGCTGGAGTCGTCAATGACAAGCTCTCCTGCATAGATGGTTAACCGTTGATGAAGATCAGTAGTTGGACAAACGAGTAGTCACCATCGAGGAAGCTGGATCGCCTAGACACTCAAATAGCAACAACAATCAAAGAGTTGAACCCCCCCCCCCCTTGTGGTAAGGGGGGATCTATTTATAGGCTAAGGTCACAATGTTTTGCGAAGTTAGACCGTTGGATGTAGGAAGGCCAAGTGTTGCACACGTTACATTGACTAGGTGATGGTTGGGCTCGCCACACTCCTGGAATCGTTTGGAGGCATCAACACTCTAGGCTGGAATTCCACTATCTTGGTCAAAATTCCACCTCCTCTACCATAGAAGGCCAACTCTTATCGATCTATTGCAATGATCCCCAACGCGTTAGAAACGAATAACACAAGGGGGCGAAATTCCACTCTCTTGATTGGAATTTCATAGTCTTTGTCACGGAAAATTGAAGATTCGTACTTGTGCAATCAATTGCTTGGAGACTGGTTTCACACCCCTGGGAGGTGCATCAAGAGCAACTGGCGAGGCTAGACATCTGCCGTATAGGCCAAAAATCCGCCCACCTGTCGCTGGACAACCGATCCATTCCAAGACTGGTGTCACAGCTGCAATACTTTTGGAAGGTGCATCAAAAGTGGCAAGGGGATTGGACTTACGCCTCTAGAAAGTGCGTCAAAGGTAGCCAGAAATTGGACCTATGCCTCTAGAAGGTGCGTTAGAGGCGGTCGATGGGATTGGATATCTATGATGCAATAGGAATGCTAGCTACCGATGTGTAGCTAATTTGGGGAAATAGTTGCCAGTTGCTTGAGCTGGGTGGAGTGCTACTACTTCTTCCATCTTGGGAAGATGGTTGGCATCCACGGTAAGGACGCGGCTGGGGTATCGGCTACCAGCATGTAGCTGGGTTAGGGCAACGACTACTGGCTACATGAATTGAGTGATGCACTGCTCCCTCCTTCACCGTTAGAGTTTGCAAGTTACCCTACGACTGGCCGTAACATTATGAGCTTTACTCTATTGTTGGTCGTAACATTACGGCCCTTACTCTACAGTTGGCCTAAACAAAAATGGAAGTGTCGTTAACCAAGCATTGATAAAAACGGAATTTTCGGTTGACTAGTAATCGTTAAAAGAATAATGAGTTCGTTGCACGAGAGGAGACTCAACGAAGTAGGTCTATTGAGCAAGATGCATGAGGCAGAAGACAAAATGAGACCTCTGCCTAGGAGGTCTGGCTTCCTGCTGATATAGCCAGAAATCGACTCGAACTTTTGGCTAATATAGCCAGAAACCAGCTCAAACTTTCATGGTGCCCTGGTTGGCACTTGGGAGTTCAACACTTAACTAGAACCCGAATCATGAAGGGCTGAATGTTTGGCCCAAACTAACCATGACATCAATTGCATATCCCCAAGTATGAGGGGTCAACAGTGTGAACACACTAGCAGACGATGTAGGTGATGCCTTGATTTGTTGTGTCAACAGTCTGGGTCAACACATGGGTGATGGACTCTCTTCCATATCGTTGCCACCATGGTCACCTTCATAAGCTCCCCTGTTGTCACAGCTAGCAACATCATTTTGACAATGATGTACTTCTTCACCGTGATATGTCCATACAGTGTAGTTGGTAAGTATGTCATTCCATAGCAAATGCTTTTGAACTATTTTCGGTTCTTTCAACAAGCCATTCACGTATTTTACATAAGGACCAAGTATACACCCTTTGACCAAAGCATGAGACATTGACCACTTCACGAACTCACAAGCACCTCTAATATATTGCAATGTATTCCTATATATATAATTTACATAGAGTTAAACAAAGACCATTTAAAAATGTTAAATAACGTATATGACAATGGACTCATATAACAATTTATATACCTTGACTTCTGAATCCAACTTTTGTCCATTGAATTTTGCAAAAAAGGGAGAACTTCCCTTATGTATGGTTTGACACTAAATCATTGAAAATAACACATTAAAAAATATGATAACTATGTTTTTAATCTTATATGAAGACTATTTAAACTTTAACAAAAAGTAACTGATAAAATAAGAACAAGGCAATCCCTAATAAAAAGTAATTGATAATTTTAATGGTAAAGTTCATAAAAAGTAATGAGTTCATAAAATATTATCCTTGGGATTAATGCTATAAAGTTCATAGGAATATATACATAGTATTTAAAATTCATCAAACAGTAATAACAAGTGTTTAAAATTCATATCTAGAAATAATCAAGGTAGATTCAAGACCACAGGATATCTAACTATTACTTATAAAAATCCAAATATCATGCATGACCTTATACAAATATTTATCATGTGATTTCATCTAAAAATCCCAAATTTGTAATTATATAAATTGAACATACATGAAAGTAACATATAAGATTACACAAATTAACACCCTACACTAACTACAATCAATCTCATCCTGATAGTTCACTTGTCTACGCACCCAACTTCAAAAAATCATATCTCACAAGTCCAATAATGACAAACCACAAAAAAAGTTTCAAAAGAAAGCCAACTCAACAAGCAATACTAGAAAAATCATAAAGGAGTTTGTCCACGATTGGATGATTGATTATAGAGTCGAGAACAACTACTATCCAAATATTAAAAAATGTGAAACAATGTGAAAGTGAAAGAAACGTAGCCTTGAAATTAAGACAATGTGAAAGTGATGAGTTATTGGCATAGTCTACATATGAGCAAAATGGACGAAAAATCACAAACAATCACTTCATTTATTTGAAAGCAATATATGTTTGATGACAATCACTCTACTAAAAAAGCATGAAGTTCTGGTACACAATTACACTACCACTACATGGACAACAATACCAACTGATTGGGCAATAAACACTCATACAAAAAAAAAACAATTGTACAATAGATGCCACGGCAAGGGATAGTCACTCCAACCTAGTAATACCAATTGAAAAAGGAAATTATGATAAGTCTAATAAATAGCATCTTAACAATAATCGACATTATGTTTATTATGTACTTCAAGTTATTCATATAAAATATCAAATCATACAACAATCTCTTGTATTTTTTTAAAAAATCCAAACATCAATCTTTTCATCAAACCAAACATCCATTTCAATTGTGTGCACCTATGTGAATGAAGATCAATCAACATTAAAGGATATTGGAAAAAATAGAGTGTGGCTTGGAATTAGAAGATAAAATACAAAAAGATA